>OX454332.1:43396811-43457811 GCA_949716465.1 Chalcosyrphus nemorum
CGACCATTTCGCTAGGCGTCTTACGTAGCGCAAACCATTTCCACTTCCTCTTCTGCCTCTTCTAAATTAACGGTATTATTATTTAAATTATTAATACTATTATTGGATCCTATTGATGGCACCGATGCTCTTTCTGCTGCTTGAGGTGCTGCTGATGCTGCTTTTGCAGCTGCTGCATCATTGTAAGTATCTTGAGCTTTATCACTGTTGGCGCTATCAGTAGGGCGACTACTATTACTACAACTGGGCTCATTTAATCTCTCTTTCGGGAGTATATCATCATGCCTCTGGTGTTGATCCTCCTCCTGCTGATGATGATGATGATTAGTAGACACTATAATGAGCGAATCATTACTATTGTTGCCCGTGCTAGATGTAACACAGATTCTGGCTGGCGACGATGACGTTGTCGGTGATGCTGATGCCGCGTTGTCGTGGTGATTGTGACTACTACTACTGCTGCTGCTACTATTACTACTGCTGGTTGGCGAGGTTACTACTACGGCAACCGTTGTCGATGAGTGTGTTATGTCATTTGATGTCGATGAAACTAATGGTTCCTCGTTGTCGTCCTGTAGGTTTTGTTGCTGATGTTGATGCAATGCTGAGTTATTTGTATCATTCATTGCTTTATTGTATTACTATACTATCCAAGCTGGTGCTTCTTTTGCTTTTTTTTTTTTTTTGTTTGCAGACAGATGTGTATTAAGCTATTTCAAATGGTAGTCAGGGTGAGAGGAGCATTTCTTGTAAGACTTTCTCAAAAGCAGCTCATCTGTGATTACAGATGAGGGTATAAACGGTAATCAATCATCATTTTAGCTTTGTTGTTTGTTTTTTTTTGCTCTCTTTTGCTCATATGGCGCTCTGTAAAGAAAGAATAAAAAAGAAAGGATATTAGACTGCGAAATACTCTTTTGATAAATGATTTAGAGACTTTTTCATTGTAAGTTACTTAGGGGGAAGGAAAAACAATGAGGACCCGAATGCACATACGGTTTAATAGCGCTCATATGGGTCAGAGGACACATTTCTTAGCTATTATTTCGCAAATAGAAGACATAAATTGTACATGTTGTTGTTAGAGAAAAAAGTGATGCGAATTGAGTTTTATAATCCACCGAATTGTTCGTATGAGAGCGATCGGTTGCGAATGATATGGTCACGACCATGCTGGACCAATCTCACCTACACGTCTACGGCACTTGATTGCTGTAGGTGCAACTTAAATGTTAGCATTTATCATTTTCAAACATTCGAGATGAGGAACTGTTTGATTACACCATTAGCGCCAACTTTCTTATCTGTAATAACGGTTGTGAAGCCTTCTTTTGTAACTCAGAACAGAAAGGAACTGTCCGATACCCTTGTTACCCTTTTCTTGGAAACATTGCCCGCAAAGTTGAAGAACTGAAAAGTTTTATCTAATAACTCTTTTTCTGCCAACCGAAACTTTACATTTGGTCTAAGTGACCATACTGCTGGTCCTAAATCTCTAGAGATTATCTCTCTCTTGGCTCCTTCGAAACTCCTCCTCTACTGCTTCCATTAAGCGCTTCCAAAAGCGATTCTACAGACGCCTTTAGCATACATATCTCTAACAAAGAAAATGCCTGTCCCATGCGATGCAAGCAAAAAATATATGGTGGAATGATACTTTCCGTGTTCTTAGGAAACGTTGTAGAAACCTTTTTAACAAAGCAATGACGACTCCTCGAAAACTTCCCAGTTGTCCTAGCTGTCTTAAATGTATATTAAAACTGGCCATTGGACGAACTCAAGTGATAAAAATATCCACTTTCCTGGTAGCTTTTCCTTTGTTTATCAATCTGTTGGAGCTATAAAGATATAAACCTTTAAACCTTCCTTCTCCGCAATTATTATTATCTCTGAAAAGTTTCTTGGTTTGGACGCTGTCATTCCTGCAGAGATGCAGATAATGTGTATAACCCCACTCTGATTAGACACTGTCTTTATAGACTGCCTGGATCTTTACAACCTCATGAAATGGTAATAATTCGTACGTCAACCCAAAGGATCTTGGACCTATCAGTCTATTTGCTTTTCTTCTCCGAAAGACTGATTGGGTTGCCTATCCATACGCAGATGAGCCTAGGTACGGACAAACTTAGACCATAACGCTTCGTTCTGATACCAAAGAACACCAAAGAACATGAACCATTATTTAACCATTAAAACTAAATAATGTATATCACAGCTTACCATCAAAGGGCTCGAAACCTACTCCGATGATCAGGCACTTCTCTACAGATTTAAAAAATATTCGCATTCCCTTAGTAAATTTTAAACGTAATTTCTACAAGGCTAACCGAAGAACTATTGCTCTTTGAATTGAAAACAAATCAAGCACCTATTTCACCAACTTACAAATTGTAATTTACAAGCGCTTATTGGCATAATTTATGAAGAAGCAAGCCAATTCCATTTCACCATCTGCAAGCTTCACAAAAATACACTGTGAAAGCATTAGATTACAAATTTGTAGTTCGAGTTCCACCAGAACAAATTTGTAGTTATAACTTGTATTTAGTGAAATAGGCCACAGGATTAAGCTAATCACCTTTCAGCTTTAAATACATTAAACTTTCTCATATAATTAGTATCTATCAGCACAGTTACAAGTGAAACTATGCGCGCCAAAAATATTCTCTTTTTTTTAAACACATTCATCGGTATGCCATATGGAAACCAAGAGCCAAAAAACCTTCTCTCAACTGAGTGTTATCTATTGTGCTCACCATCGCTAGTACCATCAACAAATTCGTACCAAATTGCACAATCTTCCTCACGTCTGTTGTTTCCGCCACAATTACAACTGCTGTTGCTGCTGTTGCTTATCATCAACCACACTCTCTTCCTCGTTGTGTGTTCTAAATACATATCTCTTTTCTCTATCGATGGTCTGCGCTCACTCCCCGTAAATATGTGCCGACTGCCGAGTGTACCGGCAACTGAAACTAAAAGTTCAACGACATCTAACCAAAACAAAAAGTGCTGCCGCCTGCTGGCAGTCGCGCAAAGATACTTTCATCAACTGTAGACGTTGACTGCCTGCCATCTAGAGAGCACAAAAACGCACAGAAAAGTCATCCATGCAAATGCAGAACAACACAGAAACCGGTCGACCGCTGAACGCTGGCTGTGCTATGACGACCGTCGACTCAACTCGACTCGACTCGGTTCGAGGTCCATTCTCGAAAGGCAACGCACGTGCGGTACTAGGGCTGCACTGGTAGTGGTTGTGATCTTGGTGGTTGTAATTGCTTGCCTTGCACGCACCCCCTCTCCAAAAAAAAAAAAAAGTCTTGATAAAAACGAAAAAGGTCAAAGCCCTTTTGTGGAATGCCTACACAGTTTTAGGCCAATATTTTAAGGTCAAGAACACAGATTAAGAATCAACCACTGGCTGCTGATGGTTTATCACTTAGACTAGATTATTAGTCGAATAGGAGCGCAACAGATTAAATCCGATGACACCGTAGTGGGGGTGATTCCTCTTCTTTACAAAGGCGACGGCGACGACGGAAAAAAAAACCTAAAGAATACAAAGCACAAATTGTGTGTCACTCTCACTCGCCGCTGGGTCGTCTCTCTCGCGCCCAAACTCTAGTCGACTCTCCTGTTTCGATTTCGGAATTTAATTTTAATCTGCGCCTGCATTCGCACTCCGTAGCGGCAATCGGGTCGACATTTGCGAATAGCTCTTTGACGGGGAAGGTAACATACCAAGAGCAGGCAACATCAGCTAGTAGTACTACTATTGCTTCTGCGGCTGACTTGACTCTCACTCGATTGGAGGCGGAAGGAATCCCCGGCTAGAGTTTGGTGTCGACATTGTCGCTTCGCTTTCGTCATCATTGGCATAGATGACATCGAGAAAAATGTTTGTGCCGCCTGTCACTAGTCAGTTGTTTTGTTTGGGGTAGGTAATGTCATGAAATCACTGTGCCGCCGCTTGATTCAGAAATAATCTAGACATGGTTAGTAAAAGTTTGTTGTTTGGAGAACGTTTTTCTGTTTTTTTTTTTTTTACAAAATTGTGTGGTTTCTTATCGGTAAGCGAAGTGTTTGTTTTATAAAATTCACCATGATAACACAATTTTTGATCGTATAAATAGAAATGTGGAATATGAAATTTAAGCAGTGCAAATTTTTTGAGTGATAATTTGCTTTCCCAACAAAAAACCAGAAATGTAGAAATGCAGAGGAACAGAAATGTATCTTTTCAACTTTATCCATCTATGTGTCAGTTTGTTTGGTGAAGGAAGCAGCTAAAAATTTAAGAATGTATAGATTATGAAGTAGCGGATAAAAGGTGCCGGCAATTAATTTCCATTTCGTGAGCACTTTTTGGGGCAACTTGTAGGAAGACCAAAAATTTAATATAAAAGGTGGCATATAAAAGTAAAGAAAATTTTGTATTTCGAGTAAATTAGTTGAACAAAAGAGCTTGATAAACATTTGACAAAGGCGTTGAGAAGAATTACAGAAGCCTTATTTTGCAACCTTATACATTACTTCTGGTCTGATTTTTTCCTTGAAGTCTTTGAAGTCAGTGACTGCATTCATTTAGTTGAAGCCTTTTGAAGTCTTTGAGGTTAGTGACTGCATTCACTAAGTTCAAGTCTTTTGAAGTCACTTGAAGTCTTTGAGGTTAGTGATTGCATTGTCTATCCTGCTTTAAAACACTTAAAGTGACTTTAAAAGACTTGAACTAAGTGAATGCAGTCACTAACTTCTACTGACTTTAAGGAAGTAAATGCAATCAGTGACTTCAAAGAATGCAGAGCAATCAAAAAGATTGCATTCTTTCTGACTTCACCAGTCTGAATGAAAATGCTAAGAATGATTGCTGTAGTCCTGACTTCAAAATGAATGGTGATTTATTTTGTTCAATCTGAAGTCTTTATTGAAGTCAATGAATTAAATCATTTTTCGGATTATTCCAAGGAACTACATAATGTATATTCAAAAATGATTGCATTCTTTTACAGCTCTGTGCTTTCGAGATATGATTAATATTGACCTCTTTCAAAATTCCAGGCACTAATCATGCTTATTCTGTATTTCGAGTTGAATCGGATAGGAATATGACATTCCAGGTCTCGATATCGTTTGAGATTCATTTCTTGTTGATATCATTTTTCATTCGAGCAGAAATTGTTGTCGAGTCCAAAGTGAGTTCAGCGGAGAAGTAATCCATCGTGGAGAAGAGGGAATAAATATGTGCATACCTACATAGGTACATGCATGTCATTTTCGCTTCTCTGTTGCTATTTTATTGGACAATTCATGCCAAGTATATACATATGTATGTATGTGCATCATAGGCTAAGAGCCGATTTCGAAAATGTTCACTCGATAATGAGCTCCTCTCGTTCGAAACATAGAATACAAAAGGTTCATTCAAGAGAAATTTGTTATTCTAGTAAAATTCAGAATAAGGGTGAATATATTTCTTAGGACTAACTTTTTGAACGTGTCCAGGTCATAGTTGGATTCGTGAAAAAATTTAAATTCGAGATAACAGTTGATTCTGACATGAAGATGAAATAGAAGCTCGATTCCGGCTGTCTAACTGACTGGATGAATGCAAGACTGCTGGACCGATTTACTTCAAACGTCATATCTCAATTCTGAAGGGTCACAATGCGAGGCGAATTTTTTGTCCTAGTCCTGTTATCAACGGTACTTTACTCAAGGTCAATTTTACAAAAAAAATCTCTAAATTTTCTCAAAAACCAGGTAGCTCTAGCAATTTTGATTAACTTTTGTATTTAAAACCTAAGAATGTGTATAACGGTATTTTACTTACATATGATTTGAGAAACATGGCTATTTCTTGGTTAATACTCAATCGATTTGAACAAGAAGTAATGCGCGAAGATGGCATTTTTCACAAAATTTTATATATTTTATGTATTTTGAAATTTATTCATTTTCAACTAATTGCATCGAGTACGTGCACTTTTTCTTAATAAATTTCGGTAAGTAGAGCCACGAGATCAAGTCTTTGGCGCAATGGTGAGAAACTTTTGTTTGTTTGAGTAGCTATGCCCCGCCGGATCTCGAACTTGCACACAGAAGATGCAATTTTATTTGTGTAAGTGATCTTAAGTGCTATAGAAGTAAACTACGTATATTTACATTAAAGCTCAAGTTTCATTTTTTGCTGAGTCAATCATTCTGATATTTTGAACAAGCCACCGATGTATGGGTTTCATGGCCAGGCAAGATAGTCATCCCAATTGCTATGAATATGTAATTAATACGTATTCTGTAAAAGAAGCATTAGATGGCAGACTAAACCGGAATAAAGAACCATTTTTAGACAAAAACTTACATGTATTCCACAGAATCAAATTGTACAAGTTATAGTCGGCTGATGTTAACACACAACAAAATGTTTTAATAATTGTGACAAAGTTAGTCACCCGAAGCCTTATTTTAAATATTTAACGTGGAGATATGTTCAAAATATGTACATGTGCAGTGGAATTATAATACACATGTTTTTAATTCTCGACGCTACATGAAAATGCTGCATGTAGTGCTTCTCTGCAAGATATCTCTATTCCCTAGTTCATTGTAATCGACAGTATCGATACAACACCATAAGAAATTGCTGATGGCACTACAAGCAGAGAAGTTCTGCACGTGTTTTAGGCATTAGGCTTTCATGCTAGCTGTCATTTCAGTAAAACAAATTTGCTAAACAATGGAATGACTGCAGTGTGTTATGAGTGTTTGACTAAAATATATTATTGACTAGCGGCAAGTTAAAAAGGGTCTCTTTTATAGAACAAAAGTTAGAAGAGAATTCTTTTAAAAGAAGGCACGTTTGGCGTGGTTTGCGGCATGGTGGCATCATGTCCCTATTTTTTCCAAAATCAGAAAGGAGTTGGCATTGCTGTCAATCGTGAGTAAGCCTGAAATTTTTTTAGCGAATATATGTTCTATTTACGGCGCAGCCCATGTCTCAATCAATTTATTTGCAAAGTGAGTCAATAATTTCAAGATACACAGATGTCGACTAAACTTCGAGGCGTAATTTGATACCTTTGGAAATCTTTTTGTCTATGTCAATAAACCAGCGACAAGTGATGAATTCAAAGTGGAATATTGAACACCAAATTCTTGATAGTATAAGGCATGATTAGTTGTCGAAAATCTAACCCACCGCATTCGGCAATTAGGACTATGTATTTATTCTTTTTAGAACATAAAAGCATTCATTACAAAAAAAAATGAATATTGTAACTCTAGCTCGCAACAATTTAATTTCAAAACTCTCTTCTAAACATAGTTTGTATAGCTAAGTATACAAAGAGAAATCTTTTTATGTATATAAAAATCACGTGTCACAATGTTCGTACACGCTAACCTCCGAAACCGTCCATTCGATTTGTAAAAAAAAGTGTAGAAGTGTATTTTTGGTTCCAGCTTGAATAATAGTATAATTTTAGACCCGATAGGTGGTGCTGTTATATGGACATACATATGTATGCATGTATAAATTGTATGGACTCAAATTTTTTAATAATCTTCGGTATTGGCCCGAGAGTATTTCCGTGGGGGTTAGATCTAATACTTGCGCTGAAGGCAAGTGTTTTATATACAACCAGTTTTTGGGGCTTAAGTTGTAACCTCGATGAAATTTACATTTAAATAATTTAATAAATACCCTTTTTTTTAATTACGGCCACTGACACGCCTACTTTTGGAAAATACATTTCTTAAGTTATTGTATGTGAAATCGAAAAAAAACGTGATAAACGTTTAGCTACCGTTTTAACATTTCAATACTACATGTATGTATTTTCCGATCTATAACTTAGCTTACAATATTCCTTATTGGAAGGACCTATTGATTCTCGCCGTAAGTAAGGAGAGGACAGGAAAACGGTCTGTCGGGCCAGCTACTACTTTATAAAGAACAATTTCGAACAAAAATCTATCATATGTAAGTATGGAATTAACATTAAAACCACTCTGTTTAGGGAAAGAAATCACCGTTTGTTTATTTATTTAAATACATAGGTATATCTTAAGAAAAATTCCATACACCTATTGTGCGTCATTTCAAAAGTCTGTTCTTTAATAATCTCTCAGTAAAAACTCATAATGCAATTCATTTAAACTGCATTATAGGTATGTACTGTATCTAGGTCAAAGATATTATACTTATTTGTTGCATAATCCAGTGGGGGCTGTAGGTACCAACAAAGCGGATATCAATTTAATTATAAGATCTAATGGAGTTCACATGAAGTTATCTGTATACTTCTGATTGCTGGTTGGCACGTGCAGCCCTCAAATGATCAAAAACTTAACTTGAAAAGTGACAGTGTAGTTTATAGAATCTAAAATTGGTTTTTAGTCAAAATCAATTTAAAAGTTGCACTCAGTGGAATCAAAACAAATATAAATATTTACGTGCGTATGTATTAAAATAGTGCACACAAACTTGTTAAGTTTTAACACTCAACGTCAACTGTAGTAAAGCCAACTCTCCATTAAACGCGACCTTGGGACGTACTTACATATTTTACATCGCTACTAAAGTAATACAGACAAAAAACACATTACAAAATATTAATGCAACTCAATTAAGTTGCTAATTGCATTCCACACATTAAGTCAGCCAATGTGATGAGAAGAAGGCGGGAAGGCTAGGCCACAAACATGAGGCACATGAGCACTAGCACAAAACACGATGTGAATGGAGAATGTTTCACTTAGTCACTCTAATAACACTTATACAACTGGCAAATCACAACTCACCACACACCATTCACATATCAACTTAACTATTTAGCAATAAACACAGACTGTGTGGCTGTTTTTCGTTTTTTTTTTTTAATGAATTTGTCCAATAAAATATTAACCTCGGTTTTAAAATGTGTGTAACTTTACAACCGATGTGTAGGGAGAGCAAAAAAAAAAAAGTCCCTTCCCCATACCCCTTAGGAGGAACCTGCTGAACCAAGAAAACAAACTCACCACACACAGTTCTTTATTTCATTTCACATCATTCATTGCACCATCCAAGTGTGTTGTGTGGTGTATTTTTATTAATAGTGTCTTGTTTGTATTGAACAGATTGTGGCAAGTGAAATTAGCAAAACCCCGCACTGCACACTACCCCTCTCTCAACCGCGTACGGGCTATGGCACCAACCGTACTTCCCATCTATCAAAGGCTACCGCCGCCACCGATTCGATTCCAAACACACGCACTTTCTTATTCACTTGGAGTATTCTAATTGTTCTATTTCTCTTTTTTTTTTTTTCTTTTCTTATTTTACACGCGAATTCACGATAAGATAAATGTCAGGAGCGAGAACGTCGTTGCCGTTCGACGTCGTCAAACCTGAAACCAATCATTGTCGTTGTCTCGCCCGCGAAAGCACAAGAGACTGAGTGCGAAAGAGATAGAACCCAACAGAATGCACAAAGAGACCAAGAGAAGAAAATTTACTTGATGTGGAGGAAAATACACTCGCGAGTTTCAGAGTTTGCTACATATCACACTTCACACACCTCCACCGCACAAACAACCTAAACCAGAAGAAAAATAGCAAAGAGAACGACACAAAATACAGGCCAAAGTGTAAATAGAGAACACAAGAAACATTAATATTAATAACAATAATAATAAGTTAAGTCAAGTAAAGTACAGCAAAGAAAAGGAATGCTAATAAAAACGGGGCAAGCTGGCAAATAATATGTTTCTTTGACCCTATGGTGAGTTATTGAAGTTGTGTGTGTTGTGCCTTTGAGAGAACAAAAATTCACATAGTACCATCATACATATACAGCAAGAGGATTGGGAGCAAGCAGGGGGGGATCTGAGTATCTGACTCGCGCGAACGAGCTGAATGACAGTGAGGGAATTTTTGTGAACTGAATGTAAGCTGAACTGGGAACAAATAAACAGACAAAACAACGAAATTGAAGCAGAAAAAGGCGAATGAGCTCATTCCGGTTGGTGGTATAGTATTGATGGAGCAGAGTTGTTATACATCAGTCACGCAGCCAACTTGACTAAAATGTAGTCAACCACTTTGGCCAGTACTGATTCGTCCGGGTGCATTGCATGCAATCGTCATTGGTACTCACTTAAAGATGCATGATACCTGAAATCCTTTCTCATTGTATTAAGTTTTCTCTCTCTCTCTCTCTCTTTTGCTCTCTCGAATTAAAAAGGTAGTCACGCCTAAGATGTTTTGGTAACATATAAAAACGCGGCTATTAAATTAATCAAGTTTGAAATTTTTTTTACAAGGCTTACATTTGATTTACAAAGTCTTGTGCTTGTCGCTTTAATCCTTAGACCGAACGTTGGACTAGTTTCTCTCTAACAGAAATAATAGAAATTAAATCTAAAATATGACAATGATAAAAATTTGGTCCTCTGAGCAGTGTTGCCGCAAGAGTTTGAAAAAAACTATGTAAAACCGCGGAGAAAAAAAGTATCAGCAGGTATCATAATAGGAATTATGAGTCAAACTGGGATTGAATATTAAAAAATGACAGAACAATAACTCACAATTCAATAACTCATTCACAATTGGCTGGGCTTTTGTAGTGTTTTGTTGTATCGAAGTATCACGTCGAAACAAAGAGTAAAAAGTATCACTTTTGATATTTTGGTATCATTGTGGCAACACTGCCTCCGAGTTTGATAAGAGACCTCAGATACGAAGTTAGAGAAAAACCAGTTCAGCCCTTTTGACTACAGTGCAGACAGATAGACTGGCAGGCAGAATTGACAGACCCACTTTGGACCGTTCTCAAAATTAATAACAAAAGCAAGGTAAAATGTCTTAATACACATTAAGCCATAAGCTGCCCATAGAGGGCTAATGCCTAACTTCTCACAACAATACGCGTTGTGCGTGGTACAAATTTCTGCACGTTTAGAAGGGACCTACAGTTTTATGCCGGGATCGAAGGGTAGAGGGTTTTTAAGAAGCTTTCTTATGACAGTAAATACTCTTGAATGTTTGTCAAACGCTCGCAAGTGGTGGCGCCGTGAAAATACGTTGATGGTATTTTTCTGGATTCGAAGCTGGAACCTCTTGCGCACTAACCACTGAGCCACGGCGCCCAGATTTCGAAGTAAGCCTTCGTCTTATAGTAGAAACACGTTAACACAGCAACGTCATCTTTGACAGCCACAGGAACCTTTTTCAGTACTAATGCTTTTCAATGGAACAGATCACATTGACAACTAGGTTAAGTGAGATTAAAGGGGCCCTCTGCTCTTAGATAACGATGGTTACTTAAACCTTAAGCGTCCATTGTGAAACCCCTGAATCAAATGTAATGAGAATTAGGTGAACCAACTTGTGCTTTTTAAAACATTTAGTTTACGCTTAATACTCTGAGAAGATTTCTTCATAGAAGAAGGGGGATTCAAGATGAATTCTTCTCTTATTAGAAAGAGCGAGACAGTTACAAAAAAGGTGAGGAGTACCAGAAGCAGTTGAGAAGAAAGCACGGCAACTGGGAAAGAGTTGGGGAGAGCTGAGGATTCTAATTTCCAGGAATCGCACATGATGGTGCGTTGGCATTGTACAGGCCCTAGGACCTACAAGGGGATACAGGATATAAGTAAGTAAGCTTCCACATTCGAGGGGCTATCTAGCCTAGATGTCTGGCATGGATACAGCGGTCCTAGGAGTACGTGGCGCAGAACAGTTGAGAAGGAAGCACATCAACTGGGAAAGAGTTGGGGAGAGTTAAGGATTCTGCTTTCCAGGAATCGCACATGATGGCGCGTTGGCATTGTACAGGCCCTAGGACCCACAAGGGGATACAGAAAATAAGTAAGTAAGCTTCCACCTAGCTTAGCCTAGATGTCTGGCATGAATGATTGTCCCATAAGAACATCAGTGAACGCTTAGATCTGTTTGCCTTAGCATAATCAATTCCGACGTTCGTTTCTGGTCCAATTTGGGACAGAGTTGCCTTGAGATGTGGCCCGTGATGCCATTTAATGGAGATTTGATAAGTTAGTACTATACAGCCTAAGCAGACAATTTCTTTTAGCGAGGAGCATACCTAGATTAAGTTTATCTGAAAGAATATCTAAAGTAGTCCCAAATTCAGAAATCTCATCATCTTGTTCTTTGGAATGTCTTTGTGGCCTCGCACTCAGCAGAGGTAAATGTTAAATTGGTCCGACACGTCTTCATGAGAGATGTGCGACAACAACGCCGCAACAGCAGCGTCATTGATAGGCCTTAGTGCTAGATTGAACTAAGAAGTGTTAGATGGGTTTGTAAGTGAACATCACTTGTAATATTTTCTTTCTCAGGAGGCTGCAGTATATAGAATTGAGATCTATTCAGTAAGTGATACTACGAGTAAATGATAAGTTTCTTTGATAAGTTAAGCCGACAATGGGCCTTTTAGGCCTTAGTGAGCAAGTGCCCATCAGATCTTCTGAAAATCTGATTTAACCCAATTACTTTAAGTAGCACATTGTTCCATTAGTCCTAGTAACTTTGAACAACGTTTTGGTTTCATGTTTTAGCGTTAAATTTAAAGACGTTTATGGGCATTTTACACGACAATTTATAAACCTTTTGGTATAGTTTAAATAAAACATTGCAAGCACGTACATTTCTTACGTTCTACTACTCTGCAAACGACCTTGAAAAGGTGTATCTGTCTTAATCAATGCATGTTAGACACACTAGGTATCTTTAATTCTGAATTTTTAAAACTCAAATCCCTGTATTGCATCCCTGTTGTCCAACTGACGAAACATCGACGAAATGTGTTGAAAATAAGAAGAAACTCATCAAGTAGCTATTGCATGCACGATGATTGTTAGTTTTATTTCTATTTCATTTCATTTTGTTTCTTTGAAAACGAAAACTCACAGCATGGTGGAACAAATAAACAAATTAGTTTGTAGTCGTTGTCGTCGGCGGCTCATACTAGCAAACATTGATATACACACAAACCTCATTTTTAACATGATATCCAACAATTTTATGCGTATCTACGAACAACACCAGCCATTCTGCCGCGCGCATACAAGGCCAATTGGACGAAATTATATGCTGCTTTTCACAAACTCACCACACCATGAGTTTGTGGTGTGGTTTATTTCACAGTGTTCGTGGCAATATGCGAGAGAATAGAGAAAAATCGAAATATACGGGAAACATAACCAACAAGAGGTGGAAAATCATTTTTGATCTCTAAAAATAATCACATGTTACTCAATGGGGTTCAGAGATGGATGTGATTTGGGTTACAGATGGATTTCCATCTCAAAACGGTCTATGCAGCTGCAGCCTAGGATACCTGAAAGTCTTTAGTTTATCTGTCGTCAAAGCAACAGACACGGTGAACAAATAAATAGAAACTTATAGATGCCAGTGTGTTCTAAGAGAATGTATTCCTAGTATACAAGAACTTCCACAAAAAAAAAAAGATACAAAACTTAATAAAAGAGCACTGAAAAGGGGGATATAAAAGTACTCATTCGGCTGATGTAGAGGAGAAATTTCAATTATTAAATGACTAAATGTGAAAATTCTACCAGGCAATTACCCAAATATGTCTTCCAGTTGTCTTTCAAACCACTTGGGAGAAAGGTGGAAACGTGAATGAAGAAAAAGGAAACAGGTAGCTGGTATAGAGGGTAGCAAGCAAGCAACTCATTGGAATGACGTAGCCTCTGCCTCACATCGGCAAAACAACAAAAATGTTGAGAGACAGAGTACACGCTTTGCTCTTCAACTTTCTTTGTGTTGAAGATTTTTTTTTGCTTTAAAGTTTCTACAGGCGAGATACATATGCATGTATGTATGCCAATATTCTGTTTGAAGTTGGGCGAGAGTACATCGGGTTAAATGTATCTGCAAGGAGTAGCGCCCTTGAGTTCAGATAAAGAGCAGCACTGCAAAGCTATGTCGAAGACGAAACTGAGCAGAATATGAAGGAATTTATTAGCTTTGTCCAGGTGAATATGGGTTATATACTTTGCTGCAGAATACTGATTGATACGTAAAGAATTGCTGAGCTTTTATAGGCACTTTAGGTTTGTTGTTAATTTCAGTCGGATATTAAGATTACACATTGCATTGCAGAAGGAAGTAAAAGCGAATTGAAAGGCTTTATTTAGTGGCCAAAAAAAGGGTTATGGTTATAATACATCTTGCAACACAATAGTATTACGTTAGTAAGAAATTTGTCTGAGCTCCAACAATCAATCTGGAAGAGTTCTTTGGCAAACACTGTGCAAGCTTGGGAATAGTAACAGGCGCCTGCCGACATAAATTAAAATCATTTTAACTCTCTGTTCTGTAGATCTGTATCTATCCCCCTAACACAACCCCGGTTTCTCTGAATCAAATCTTACTGAACGATTATTCGGTTTAACTCGCCTTACTGATAGAAGACATATACCTGCCTACTCCTAGAAGGATTAAGTTTCAATCCACATTTTCGCTGTAACCGGATTGAGGCATCGAGTTAGAATTTAGTCGAAAGAGGATTGAGTTTAGTTTGAAACTGCTTCTACATTTCTTTACTTTTTAATTTATCTACTCCGCACAATAACTGATCAAAAACACGAAAAGATAAGAAATTTCTTTATCTTCTTCATTTTTTTTCTCTATCTGTCAGTTTCAATCTTTCGAAACTCAACTCGATCGCAGAATATTTTGTGATCGGATGAAGTCAATCCTGGTTCAATCCAATCTGTGTTTGAATGGCACTAAACCCGATTTGAATCCGCTTTCAATCCGCCATATAAACGCGGTAATAGTAGAAACTGTTTTGTCTGTCAAATCGAGCGCAGGTTTGAATGAAATTAATTCCAATTTGTTCAAAATACTCCTTTATCAAGACTTTACATTCATTAACATTCATTTGGTTGATGAATTGAATCGTGTGTGGCCAAAGCCGTATCGATTTAGCCATATTCGTCCGTGTGTCACAAGTTTTTGAGCCCTAAATTCTGGCGTAGGTCGATGAAATTTTGTACACGAGGTCCTTGCAAAGGTAAGCAGTATAAGTGTACAAATTTTTAAGACCTGCCCACTACCACTTTTACGAAAATTCGTATTTTAGAGTAGTCTACGAGTATAAGAAATAGAAATTGGAAATTAATGATTGTAACATTGAAATAGTATTTTTGACAGCAGAAGCAGTCTTTCAATTCAGTTGATGTAGTGTGTGGCCAAGCAGTTTACAATCGAATTGAATTTTTTATGAGCTGCTTTAAGTCGTATCCAGTCAGGATTTCGCGCGGAGAGGAATTGCAAAACTGCACTTCGGTTTGTCGTTGATGGCGTACGCGAGGGCATGGACGTTGTGCCACTTTTTTTAACACTACTCGATTTTTTAAAAGCATTCGACCTTCAATTTGTTTATTTAGATACCTTTCGCCAGCCCTTTGGCAATAGTTTGTTCTCAATCCTCAGTAGTTTCTATTCGAATCAGAAATTATACTATTACACAAAGCTGTCTAAGTTCATGTGGGATCATGTGAAGTGATGATCTCATGAGCCAGAACAGTTTTAAACATTTCGCATATCTAATGAGAAGGCATTAAACCATCTATTCTGAAGATAAATTGAATTTCTGATATTTATGTACAGACCATTGCAATGTTTGATTACTTTCATCAGCTTTATGTACATAACTTAGTTTGTGTTAATTAAACATAAACGTATCGATTTTAGGTCGTTTGCCGGACACATTCCAACTCGATATGTTGCAGGAAATTTTTTACATACATATGTATGCCAACTGGGAACCATACGCTGTAGAGAGGATTAATATATCCATTGCTAAGATAGAGAGAAAAAAAACCGCCGCGATAATTTAATTTCAATTCATTTACCTAAACAAAACTGCACAATCGCATAGATGTACTGTATGTATGTATGTATACAAAAGTAAATCAATAATAAAGTAACAACCAGAATATCTACACCAGTAAGTTGTAAAAGAAGCAAGCACACAAAAACTCAAATAAAAACACACCTAAAAAAGGGAAACCTTCCCCAACCAGCATTTATGTTCACAGACAACAATAACAACCAAAGAAAACATAATTCTCTCTCAATAAGGGTAGTTAGTTATGTTCTGTGTTAAGGACAGCACATCACATAGTACAAACAAGAACTACATACCACCACCACCAACTGTGTTATCATCAACTGTGTAGTAAAGTATGGAGGTGAAGTGCGGAGTTTTGTCGCGCGCGCAAACGATAGAACAGCAGAGTTGCCGGTAAGCAGTTAAAGTAATAACTTTTGGTTTGTTATTTTAGTTTTCAAATGATATTTTATTTTAGGAAAGGCATTTAATATCATGAGCTTTAGCTACTTACTAAGTGGGCGTGTAGGGTTAAGAAAACCCGCGCTTAAAAGTTTCCGGCATGTTGATCCGATGGTATACAAACAGAAACGATCTTAAAATAAACCGTGGGACGTGGCTTAAGTAGTCTCAAGACTTATTATTATTCCCCGGAACAACTTATGTTTAAGAACGCAAACTTACAAACAAAAGGCAGAAGAAACTCGCGTAGAACTGGTGCAGGACGAATTTAGCAAGATGTAAACTATTTTTGACTATTTTGACATTTCGGACGAATCGAATTTATTTTAGTTAGTACAAGAATTGAGTTTAAGAATATTCTTCCTTAATAAATGAGAGTCCTACAAAATACATACGGCAGTGTATTGCGCACAGCAGGTAGGTACATAGTTGTCACAAACTAGACCTACGCTGTTTGTAGTCTTTTATATAACATGTGTAAGTAAATGAGATATTCATAAAGCTAGATTTTTGACGAAAAGAAAATTATATTGTTTTAAAATATGATAACATGCCGACCAATGCAGCTCAAACAAATATTTATGTGCAAAAACACTTAAATATGCGAACAAATTCATTCTCATCATAACCTTTGATTATTTTGTTTGATTTGTTTTAAAATGTTATGACCCTGAATATTGGGCGACTATAAAAAAAAAAAAAACTGTATTTTATAGCACCTATTCCTTTAGTGATCGTAGTGTGTTCTGAACTGTTGCTGACCAGCTTAAAACATCAATCTTTTCAACTGTCAACCATTGCTGAACTAACTTTGGCGTATATTTTGCGTAATTGTGTTCTCGTCTTTTCGAAACCAGTGGTTTCTGTCTGGACATTCGTCCGTATGTTTACCTATTGTATACCTCGTATATATACCTATTTTTGACATAAGCTATTCTCAACGGTACCAATAGAAATAATAAACTTGTATACTTGGCTTGGAACAAAATCGCCAGAGGTTAGACTTCATTTTGTAGACATTTTCTTTCGTTTTACCAAATTACAAATATTTAATCCCACTCTCCTCTATCTTTTTAGAAAAGATTTGCATTTGTTTCCAACGTTTAAATCACTGGAAGTTGAATACAACTTGCGGATATTTATTGTCTATTTGGATAAATGTAATTGCCGTTCGAATACTGAACTTTTCTGCTTTAGCAAATTCGTTATCTAATTGTTGACTGTTTGAATATCATGCGGATTTTGTTACGAGAGCTTTTGCCATTTGACGTCCCAGGTTAGACCAAAATTTAATATTTGGTAGTATATTTTGTATAGATGAGGATTCACTTAAAACCTTTTTGACGAAATTCTCAGCGACTAGGCTTTCGTCTTAGAATATGGTAGTGACCAGGATGATGAGATGAAGCCATTTTTTTGCACACTTTTCTCATACAATATTTGACGTATTTTAATATGTATATTTTTTTCAGACCTTTAAAGGAAAGACGGAACACTTATTTTACTTTGCTTATCCTTAACAATGCTTATTTTGATCGATCTGTTTGTCATTCAGTGCGTGCGTAATCTATAGCGAAGATATACTTTTGTAGTGTCTGGGTACTTCAACGAATTTGAAAACAAAAAATCATAGGAACTAATACATATAAATAACTGTCAAATACCAATTATATTTTGCAAAGATTCAAACTCTTCCTCAACCTTTTAAACACGTGTTTCACTGTCCTATGTCTCAGAAGACTGTGAATGAAGATGTAATGCGACAGCTTACAAGAAGTACCTACCTAGCAGTTTTAAGCACATTTGTGAAACTGGAATTTAGTATATTTTTACCTTTGCTTTATTTTGAAGAAAACCGAGCACGTTGCGAACTCGACCAAGTGCCCATTAACGTCGATATGGAATGAATAAAACCCTCAATCCACCAACTTCACTCAGTCGAGCTGCATATGCAGGACTAAACTACTCTACCTGACAGATCCTCAAACGTGTGGCTGGGATTTTACCTCTCATTATAGTAACGATAATAAGTAAAGCCTACTATTGGTTAGCAATATGAAACCAAAACTATACTTTCAGCTCTCAGAAAGACTGTATGGCTATTTAAAATACCATCCTGCAGAGCCTGTTTGACATTGAATACCTACCTTAATAACGGTGAGTTTCTGGTATTTAAAACGGCTACTAAGTCTCTTAAAATGAACCTTAAATGGAACACAATTCTTCTGTACAGCATTAGGCTAGTACAAAGAAGATGGGAGATAGAATCTCCTTGTTCCTACACAAATCCGTTTGTAAGGGATGTGTTCCAGTTATAATATGAGGTGCTAAGACATTATTTTACACTCTGTAAGAATAGACGTTACGTACAACGTACATTACATAGATTGTAAAGTTTTAACATGGCGACGTGCAAGCTCTATTCCAGAATTATGTATTATAACATAAGTAACAAGCATACAAATTCAAGATAAACTTAATTCTTTTAAATTCTTTTTTATTTCTTAGAATTAACTTATATTCTAAAACATTTTGATTCACGGCAACACTGTTTCCCTCTCCAATAGACAAACTCAACGAGATACAAATACAATCGGGTAAAGAATTTTACAAAAAATATAAAACATGTGCTGCTACGAAGAAGCTGTGCTGTTGTGTTGGAAGCCAAATGTGTAATGAACCCAAAGGCAAGCAGCAAACTCCAATCAGACCACGATTGGGGGACGTTTTCCCTCATTTCGTTGCGCGCGAAAAAGTTTCTATATCTTTTCATAGACTGTTTTTTTTTTCGTTCGACCGATAGAGACAAGCAGCAAACGGAGGCGACAGCCACGATAGGTAGAAATGTCAATTGAATGCATATTTTTGTTTTCATCGTGTGGCGCTCAAATGAAAACAAAAAACACCGCGGCCTGTCCATCAAATACATAAATTACGTGTGAATTATAACAAAAGACAAAAAAAAAAAATGCCAAAATACATATTTTTATGATTACCATGTACATAAATTAAAAAAAAAAAGAAAAAAATACTGTCTCTGTGGTGGTTTTGTTCTGTCACCAGAAGGCACCACATCACATACGACGACGATGTTTCTCTTTCTCTTCTCTACCACTTTTTGCTGCTTCCTCCCAGAAAAATATATATGTCTGTATATTTAACCATCAGCCATTTGCAAATAAATATAAATTTCCAACTTTCCGCGGCCCAAAAACTTTAAAGAAATCACTTTTTTTGGGAGCCAAACAACATTTTATTTTCTCCCAGACCTCGACTAACAAAACGAGTGACGAGCGAATTCGTCGCAACAGCACTACAATGTTCGCCTGGCCCCTTCTCGCGTAAGGGAAGCGAGAATCAAATTACGATTTTCCAACATGAAAAAACTACAATAATCCTTGACAAACTTACCTCTGTTTTAAGTGCATAAACTATTTTGCAATTTTCCAGCGTTTTCCTTGTACACACACGCCGCGATAGGAATATTTTTTATGCAATAACCTAACCACAAAACGGCGATGGATTTTCTTCTCCGTGTCTCGATCTCTTTCTGTTCCTTTTTACTTTTTTTTCTTTTTTTTTTGATTTCAATTCAGCCAGCTGCCGCAACTGCCTTTGCCTTTTGATACAAGAAATTATTTATCTTTTCTCAGTTTTCTTTCTCTTCACTGTAAAACTATTTAAACTAATGTTTTTCGTTTCGCATTTGAAAAACACAAAAAAAAAGAAATAAGAATTCAATTTGAACGCACGAATCCAGTGTGTGTGACGTTTTCTATTTTCGCTCGCGTTAGAGCTGCGCTGCTATGCCCCACTTCGACAAGAGACCAGCGAAACGACACACAGAAAAAAAAAAACGTTGAGAATTTTTCGTGCGCTTTCAATGGTTTTGGAGGGTTCTCCCGTCGAGTTAAAGGGTATTTTTATTTGCACAATTTATCACTGGTGGTTTGGGGAGTTTTTAGGTTCACATTTAAGCGAATGTTGCACGAGAAAATCTTATTGAAAAAAATAAAAGAAAAAAACTTGAAGAGAAAAAATTTTCCACACACAGATTACCCGGCGGACAAAAGGCTTGTTTTGTACGCCATTTTTAAACGCAATCGAGCAATTTGTGAATAGGCGCTATGAGAAGATGCACAAGTTGGAGTGAGAGGTCAATATGGAAATTGTTGCAGCGGCTGTTTTGGTGGGCGCATTTTAGTGTTTGCAGTGACACCTAGGCGTGGCGGGAGATCAGATAATGTGGGTAATAGATTTTATTTCAATCGAATTCGCCTCAGTTGTATTGAATGTGGCATTGTACAACATAAATAAAAATTTCTTTATATTTTATTGTTTAGCCTTTTACTTAAATTTAATTTAAACAAATAGTATTCAGAATATCCTGACAAAAATATATCTAAATTCTTATTGCCATACTTTATCTTGCCGAACTATATTAGACAACCATCTGCAGATCGTTTGACAGATTCGCTTGCTCCAAGTAAAAACTAAATAAATATGTCTCATGTAGACCGTACTTTTACGGACTTGACTTGCAGTCGGACATGTAAGACAGCCTTTGTGTCTTGTCTTCTCTGTAGACATCAACCCTGACTGAAATTTGACATTTAAAGTTTGGCTGTCGTTTTTTTTATAGGAAAAAACATGTGTTGTGATCGATTAGTGCTTTCCAGACGTGCAAAGATGGCAGATTTTTGATTTGATTGATTGTTTCGCTGTTGATGACATGTTGAAGAATGAAGTCATAACAAAATTCGCCCATCCAATGACATAAAAGTCTGGCGGACTAGAAGTCTGACTTAAAAGAGGAAAAATTATTGACTGACTGACTACCTATGTTATTGGCTGAGCACAAATATAAGTCTAGTTAGTTTTTTTTCCTGGAAGGTTAAGAATTTATGGATCTTATAAGTTGCAAAATCCATTTCAGGATCCTCCCAGTTGACTGTCAAATTTTCGTGTGAAATAGTGAATAGATTGTCCCATTTAGAAGTGAACAAAAGAGATCAAGAACTTAAAAAAATCATGAAAACTCGTTCGCACAATAGGAATTCCTTGTATTCGCACTGTTACAGAAGTGACCGTACGAATAGATAGATTTTATTAGCCTGAACGACGCCTTTACTTGTAAACCCAGAGAAATGTCCAAAAGTGCATAAGGTTGCTGTCAAATAATTTGGAGCCGATCCAATCTGGCCGACTGGACTTCAAAAGCGTTTTCTCGCAAAAATTTCAATTTCTTACAATAAACTTAAAATAACTTTAAAAAAATGACAACACTACGTCCTTTCACGTGCGATGATATGTTCAAATTTAATAAGGTGTAAGTTGCCCCGCCCTCATCTTAGATTTTCCTTAAGTTTGCCTTTATTTGATCGGTGTTTTATTTTTTAGGAATTTCGATCCACTAACTGAAACTTATGGCTTGACATTCTACACACAGTACCTAGCCAGGTGGCCAGAGTACTTTCAAGTGGCAGAATCACCTAGCGGAGAGATTATGGGATATAGTAAGTGAATTCGTTAACAAACCACCAGTTTTACCAGTTTTACATCTATCATTCTGTAGTCATGGGAAAGACCGAAGGACTGAGAGAAAACTGGCACGGACATGTGACTTGCTTGACTGTATCCCCTGACTATCGTCGCCTGGGACTAGCGGCCTTGCTGATGAACTTCCTAGAGGATGTTTCGGAGAAGTAATTTTAATCATTTTGCATAGTACAGCCTAAATGGTCTTACCTTATCCCTTTTTAGAAAACGCGCCTATTTCGTCGATCTATTCGTCCGTGTGAGCAACAAAGTGGCAATAAACATGTACACGAATTTGGGCTATATAATCTATCGAACTGTCCTGGAGTATTACTCAGGAGATCGAGACGAAGATGCTTATGGTAAGGTGACCGATAGACTAGAAATACTACTTCTAATCTAATTTCCCTCGTAGACATGCGAAAAGCCCTCTCTCGAGACGTGGAAAAGAAATCAGTGATACCGTTTACACATCCTGTACGCCTAGAAGAAGTTGACTGATACTAAATTTCAATGTTTTTTTTTCTTCATTCTTACATTTTGTGTGTGTTCTATGTATCTAACAATGGAACTCCTCACAGACGACTAATTATATGTCGATTTGTTTACATTTTATTTCTGTTAATAACTACTTTTAGTTTTCAATTCTTTTTTTTTTTTGTTAATAATACTATTCTTTGAATTTTGAGATACCCATAGGTAGATTATGAAGGATTTGATTTTCCGCGAGATATGTGTAAGTTTGTGCTCCTTAAACGATTTTATTTGAATTGTCAATAACTAGAACTACTGTGATGTTTTAATTGGATACTAAATGCGAATTTCTTTTCAGATTACGGTGGCCGAACTGAGGAATTCAATGAATTATTCAATTTGAAACAAAAAAAGTCGATAATACATGATTCTTTTTTTTAAGAAAGCGTTTCTGTGTTTTGATTTAATTCATGAAGAGATTAAGTATGCTTCTTGCACATTAACGCCTGATTTATGTTCACCTAAAGGTCCTAAGCTAAGCTGATTTGATGTTTGAAGTTTTTGAGAAGAGCAGACAGCAGCAGCTAGCAACAACATCGCTAATCCGTTTCTTTATAGTCAAACCTCGGTAGCAAAGTCCAATGAAACTTATAACTAAATATATCTTATCTACGGAAACTAAACAATGGCGGCATGATGTCAAATTCGAATGAACCTGAAACTGGCCTGCGTTATGGTTAAAAAGGTACCCCCATCTGGGGTCCTACTTCTTTGATAACTTCGGTGATCTTTTGGGCTTACTTACTTAGGCATTTACTGCGCTTTTTCAAGAGCTCCGGCTGGTTTTCCTGAGAAGCCCATAGGGTGTCAGCGTAATCCCCTTCTCTATATGTCCCTCTCTACTTGTTTTGTACGCATAACATATAGCTTAGTATAGTTTAGTTTCTATAACTTAGTAAGTGTCGTAAGAGTTTTTATTTTCTACCTTTCCTGTAGTGGTGGGCTTAGTGTAGGCTTCGGTGGTACCACAAGGGCCTTTGAAAGACCAAAGTGGGTTGTGGAATACATACATATTTCCGCTGTTGTTCGTTGTTGTCTTTAGCGGTTCATTCCGTGTAGTGTTACTGAAAGGTATCCCTCAACTTCTATGTTATCCTTACTACCTTCACGATGGCTGTATTTTGCCTCTGTCTCTATGCAGATACTAAAAACTTGGGGATAAAACAAAAGCCCTGTGTTCTTCTAATACAACGCTCACCCAGGCTGACCAAAGACTGGCACCCTGGTCAAACGCAGAACAATTAAGAAATAACACGCAATATTATTTACATAAAACTATTTATTTATTTCTTTAAACATTTTTCTGTCTTTCTGTTAGTCTGTCTTAGCGGGGCTCCTCTCTGGCATTTCCTCATCTTCGCTACTCTCACTCGACGTTGATTCTACGTCGTCGTCTTCTTGATTAACCTGGCTAGGTGGTTCCTCGACCTCCTTTTGCCTCTTCCACATTTTAGCCGCAGCGAGAAGTTTCAAGTTCGGCCGCGACATTTCATCCTCGGGGAATATATAGTCGAATACCTCTTCCCATCCCTCCTCGGCTCCAGTATCTGATATGATCTTTTGACGTTTCTTTACTCTTCTTGGCATTCGTTCCATTACCTTGTCCAGGGTCTCCTCATCGCCGCTTTCTTTCTCAAAGTCGCGCCATGCTTCCAGCAAAAGAACTCTAGATTCTTTGTCGCCTATTTGTCGCAGGGTATCGTTGGCTCTTTCGTAGACCCTTCTGGCTAGTCTCACATTCATGCCATCATCACCGTCTCCGGCTCCCTCATTGGAAGCCAATTCAAATTTGGCATACGACATCCAGACTTTAACATGATGCGTCCGCTCCAGCAGTCGTTCGTACAGCTGTCGGGCGAGTTCTGTCTCTCCTTGTGCCACCTCAAAGTCGATGTACGCCTTCCATAACAGTTCCGGCATATCCAAACGAGGCTGTTGCACTGCCAGCTCGAAAATTCCACGAGAACGATCTGTGTCGCCCAGAAGGTTCTCCAGTTCGGCGAATTTCATCCAAGTTACACAGTTTTCTGGGCCAAATTCGAGGAATTTCTCGTACAAAATGCGACAGCGATCGAATTCACGCAATTGAATTTCCAGCTCGATGTAGCCCCGGAAGAGTTTGTCCCTGGGACACATACCAATGGACATGCCAAGAGTTTTCCTCGCTTGTTGCAGCTGTTTGAAACGGATTTCAAACTGCGCGTACAGAAGCCATACCTTGCTGAAGGTGAAAATTTTGTGCGGTATTAGCTCCAGGCATGTACGGTAGATCTGGCGAGTTCGATTTTCATCCTCCGCCTCCAGTTCCTCAAACAGAGCATAGTTAATCCAGAGGTAGATATACCGCCGCCAGAGGTTTTTCTCATTGCCCGGCGGTACGTTAGCAATTGCACGCTCGTATGTCTCGCGAATCGTTGCGAAATCCCCCTCGCCCTCTATGAGACGCAGGTAATCAAACCAGGCGTCGTAGTTCTGCGGGTTCTCCGCAACCTCTTGTTCGTACTGGAACTTCCTTTTCGACACTATCACGTCCTCTATGCCCGCTCTATCGCCGTACTTTTTCTCATGAATCGTATACGCTTTGTACAGCTCCTGAGTGCGTTCTTTTGGTAAATGGTCCAAGGCATACTTGTAGATAACTCTGGCTCGGTCATGCTCCTTTTGATTCTCCTCGAACTTAGCGAACGCAATGAACAGCCTCTCGTCGATGTACTCATCTCCGAAGAATTCAACACCTCTTTCATAGACAGCACGTGCGCCCTTTATGTAACCATGGTTCTCTTCGAACCTCGCAAACTTAATCCAATTCTTCACGTCTGGATGTACGTATACAAATCGCTCATAGATCGTTCGAGCTCGGTCGATCTCCTTGTAGCGCAGTTCAAAGTTGACGTAGGTCTGCCAAGCTTGCTCCTCTGGTTGCCATTCCATCCAACGCTCGAAGACCGCACGAGCTCCGGCCACATTTTCCAGCATTTCCTCCATGTACGTGTACTTGTACCAAAACTGGTTAACGCGTGGCATAATGACCACCGCTCGGTCCCACAAATTCCTCGCATGGTTCACCTGTTTGTTCTTCATCTCCATTTCGGCGTATTTCAGCCAAATCGTGATGTTCCGGTGGTCATTGTCGAGAGCACGCTCCCAAATGGAGCGGGCGCGTTGGATCTCCTTCTGTGATTCTTCCCATTGTGCGTACTTGATCCAATGGCTGACCACCATGCGGTTCTTGCGGAGCGCATCCTCGAAACCCTTTCGTTTGCGTTGCTGATAGTCAGCTAACTCGGCTGGGTCGGAGATTTTTTGTTTTGGTGGTGGCGGAAGGATTTCGAGATCACGTTCCTTTGCTTCGCGCAGCAGTTGTTCCGCGGTGATTTGCACCTCGGCTGGGGCTTTGTTTTTTACCTAAAAAGAGTCGATTTTTTATAATTTTTGATGTTGAAGTGTTAGAAAATTATCTTACCTTTGCCACTTTCGGCATTTTTTGTGATTTTTCCATCTTTTTCAAGTTGTTTTCGTCGTTTGTTTGGTAAAACTTTATAAAACGTTTGAAAAAATAAAACAAATGCACGTACAAAGCTGATGACAGTAATGAAATGTCAAAATGTCAAAAAGACATTAAACGCATTTTGTTGCATATTTTTGGGAGGACTGTGGTGTTTAGCAGTTAAGGTAGCAAGCGCACTAAGCACAACGTCTCAATATATTCGAAATATGTCGCATATATATTTTTCTTTGAATGGGAGGATTTTGGTAAAACATTTAAAGAAAAAAATAAGTGACAGTGATTTGTGTTTCGACGAACTGTCTAAAACCTTGTATTGTAAATTTAAATCAAGTCCACAAATGAACGGAAGTTGGTGACCTTGGTTTAGAGATGTTTAATAGAATCGGTAGAGAAATGCTTTTGTTAAAATGTAATCTCTTACAAATGATTTTTTTTGGTAACAATGATAAGTCCGTTCGCCTTCCTAAAACAGCAAAATTTTACAAAAATTTGCGAATTTTTACGAACAGCTGTTCGCATACGGAGAATTTTCGTAGTTTTTCAGAGAGGAGAGAACTTACGAGATAGTAAGAAATTTCCCCATGCCACGAATTTTAGTTCAAGAAATTTGTGTGGGCTGGTGTATGCAAACTCTCAAAGCTGTGAAACCAGTGTATTTTTTCTTGTTCAACCTATTCGTTTACTTATTCGTAATCTTAGCTCTTTCTGAGAGAATTTTATCCCCACTCTTCAATATTTGATAATCTACGAATTTTAGGGCGAAAAGTAAGCGAACGGACCTGACGTGATTACCTTAAAACTATAAAAATATATTTTGCAAAAAACCTTGTGAGCTGAATGGACTCTTTATAAGTCGAATTCATTTTGAATTTCGAACACACCCATCAGCTGTCAAAATAGTGGCCAACTTACTTTTATAAACAAAACTCTTACTTATTGTATTTTCGGAAAAAAGGAAAACTATTCCTTTGGTCGTTATTTAATTATAACAAGAAATGGAGAAGCCAGAAGCTACCCCACCAACGGGAAATCCTCGTCGGAAAATTCTCAACATGGCAGTCTCAGGAATATTGCTTGAAAAGGGATTCGATAGTGTGGACAAGGATTGCCTCGAAACCTTGACCGAAATGATTCAGAGTTGTGAGTTTCTGATCCAAAATTGAATTCAGTTTGTTAAAATACTATTTAATGTTTAATTACTTTGTAGTAATTGTAGAGTTAGGAACCTCAGCCCGAAGCTACTGTGAATTATCTGGCCGAACAATACCCGTTCTTGGCGATGTGGTCGTTGCCCTGATTAACATGGGAATCTCTCTGCAGGGTTTGGAAGCTTTCGCTAAGCGTGAAAATCGCCAAGTAATACCCCTACCAGCACAGGCATCACAACAAAAACAGTTAAATCTGTTGCAAGCCGGTACTAAGAATTCCCATCCACCACATATTCCAAGCTATTTTCCGGTTTTACCAGATCCCCATGCTTACATTCGGACTCCGGTTTGTTATAAATTGTGCATAAGAAGATAGAATAAACCATGTAATGTCTTTAACTCTTTCCTAGACTCACAAACAACCCGTCACCGAGTATGAAGCGATTCGTGAAAAGGCAGCAACTCAAAAGAAAGACATCGAGAAAGCCTTGACAAAGTTTCTATCGAAGACATCAGAAACCGATAGCCTTTTTGACACCGAGGACAATATGTTTCCATGTAAGACTACCTCCAGAGGGTTGTTCAACCAATAACTTACTGAATTTTCATTTTTTTTTCAGTGATAGCCTGCAAACCGGCTTTCCCACCTTACCTAGCAGCACTAAATCCCACCGATCAGGTGTTTGACTTTGAGGAACTGGAATACCATTACTTGGTAGCCAATAGAACAGAAGACGTCTCAAGTAAGTGTCAAGTATTAAATATAAATACAATTATTTACGATGCTTATCCCAATCGACAGATGAAACGGAAAGTGGCAACGAAGACGATGGCGAAGATGAAAAGTCTGACAAGCAAGAAAAGGAACCGAAAGTTGAAACGGAAATCAAGCCGAATTCAACGACAAACAATGCAATTCTTAACAATCCGAACATTGACAATCCCTATCTGAGAGCTGCCACACTGCCGAAGAAACCAAAGCTGGAACTGAATCAAATGTGCTCTGGTCCCTCGCTCGGTCAAATATAGTTTATTCTGTCAGCCCTAAATGCCTTTCAAATAACGTAGAGAAAATATACATACAAGCAAATATGAACTCAAGTTTCTGTTAGCATTTTTTTTTACTTTATTAATGAGGATGTAGTTTTCATTGCGAATAGAAATTTATTATAAAATCCCAATACTCGTCAAAGCTCGAATTTACTTAGGTCCCAACATATTTTCTGGCCTGACCCATTCATTGAATTGCTCCTCCGTCAAGTAGCCCAAATTGATAGCTTCCGCTTTCAGTGTTGTACCATTTTTGTGTGCTGTCTTTGCGATCTTTGCAGCCTTATCATACCCAATGTGAGGATTAAGGGCTGTCACCAACATAAGAGACTCGTTCATAATTTTACTGATACGCTCCTTGTTGGGCACAATGCCAACAACACAGTTTGAGGCGAATGTTTTACAACCATCAGCTAGAATAACATCAAACATCTTCATAAAAAGCGATAACATAGAATTGATTGTTACTTACATAACAGCCTAATCGATCGTAATGCATTTGACGCAATCAAAGGCTTGAAAACATTAAGTTCAAAGTGTCCATTTGATCCACCGATTGTCACCGCAACATTATTTGCCATCACCTGGGCAGAGAGCATTGTCAACGATTCACATTGGGTTGGATTAACTTTGCCAGGCATAATCGAGCTACCAGGCTCGTTTTCGGGCAACATCAACTCGGCTAAACCACAACGAGGACCAGAGCCAAGGAAGCGAATGTCGTTACCGATTTTCATCAAACTCGCGGCAATTGTGTTCAACGCACCAGATACTTCAACCGTTGCATCACGAGAAGCCAGCGCTTCGAATTTATTTGGGGCAGTGACGAAAGGCAGACCAGTTAGCTTTGCTATGTACGCAGCAGTCTTTTCAGCGAAACCAATTCGAGTATTCAAACCAGTACCGACGGCAGTGCCACCCAAAGCCAGTTGGTAGATATGCGGCAATACAGCATCAACTCTTTCAATAGCATACTTCATTTGCTGAGCATATCCACTGAATTCTTGCCCCAGAGTCAATGGAACAGCATCCATGGTGTGTGTGCGTCCAATTTTAATAATATCATTGAATTCCTTCGACTTTGCTTCTAAAGCATCGTGTAGTACTTTCAGTGCTGGTTTGAGGCTCTTATTCAGTTCTAATGCAACGGAAATGTGTATCGCAGTGGGGAAAGTGTCGTTGGAACTTTGAGATTTGTTAACATGGTCATTGGGATGGACAGGTGTCTTTGAGCCAAGTGTTCCTCCCATAATTTCAATAGCTCTGTTGCTGACGACCTAGAGAAAGTTTTTTTTCACATATTTGCGCTTGAGAAATATGAATTTATCACTCACCTCGTTTACGTTCATGTTGGTCTGGGTACCGGAACCAGTTTGCCAAATAACCAAGGGGAAGTGCTCCTCGTACAGTTCGCCCGAGATAACTTCATCGCATGCTTTTGAGATAGCAGTGGCGATATCCTCTGGCAAGCCAAATTCCTTATTCACTTCGGCGGCAGCTTTCTTAAGAATACCCATAGCTTGGATTAATGGTTGCTGAAATTGTAAACAAATTAAGTCGTTGGTCTTTTTTCGTGGCTCATTATCTTACGGGCATTCTTTCAGTCCTTCCGCCGATCGGGAAGTTGATCATCGATCGCATGGTTTGAGCTCCATAATACTTGTCCGCTGGTACTTGCAGTTTTCCAAATGTATCAGACTCCTCTCGGAAACCCTTTCCAGATGAACTAGCCTGTAAATTGTTTAATAATTGTTTATATGTGAAAAAAAATACGAAGAACAATATAAGGGAAACTTTCCATATTTTTTTTACTCGTATTAGAATTTTATGTATAGATTTCCGACAAAGAATTTATTTTATTAAATTAGAACACAAATTTTCCATGCGTTCTAGCTTTAAACAAATGTTGTTTGTGATAGTTATTATTTAACAACTGTGGATCGCAATATTATGTGATCCCTCCAGATGCTGATAACGTAATTGCTGATTAGCGGGAGATATTTTTATACCCCATCTCATACGGTATATTAAGTTTGACACATAGGTTTTAACAGAGAGAAATATCGAAGATAGACAGCATCACTAGTTGCAGCAATCTCTGTTCGCCTGTGCGTTCGTTTAAAACCAAAGACGACTGAATGAATTGTAGATGTTGCTTGGCTTTATATCCGCCAGCCAAACGACTACAATACCTATACACGAAACACTTGCGAATATACTAATAAACACACGGACAATCTGTAACAAATTGTACAACACCCTTTTGTTTTCTTTTTATTACATGTTCTCGTTAATAAATGTAAAGAGAATATTAGTGGGCAGTAAGTAGAAGAATTGGGGATACAAAAAGGGAAGGACGGCTGGATGTGGCTAATCATCTTATCTTATGAGGTTTCATGTTTCAAGCCGTGATAATGAATATTCAACGGGAGCGCGCTTGATTTCGAAAGCGGGTGATGGTATGGAAACCTAAGTTAAACTTGGGACAAAGAACGTATTCTGAGCCCACAGTTTTCTGTTTTGTTTGAAATTTGTCTATTTGCAGGTGCAGGCATCGCATAGCAGAACTATTTTTGTAACGGGAGTATGAATAATCTAGATTATTCACACGAAATTTTGATAAAGCGATTCATGATTGTGAGATTCAATATCATTCTTAGCAGCGTATACCTAGTACACAACTTGGCCAAACGCAGATGGGCTAATCTAGATGAGCACCAGAGATCAAACACAAAAGACCAGTGGAAATCATGAAACTAAGGAGATCCTCTGTGGACATTGTCTTTTAAGGAAGCACGTCAGTAGATTAGGACTATCTGAATCTGATATTTGTAAATATTGCGAGGACTTACACTCCTCAGAGGATATCACGCATATATTGTGTGAATGCAAGGGTATTTCTAGAAATAGATTTTCTCATCTAGGTGAGTACTTCTTAAGCAACCTAAAGGAGGTAGGTTCTTCTAACCAACCGAAGGACCTTCTCAATTTCTGCAGGGCAATCAATTGCCATTGGCATTAGGTTTCTGCCATTTTAGACTCACAAACGGGATCGCGATGGGTCCATTACTGTTTCGACGACATCAATATAATACCCTGCGGCTCAACATTGAGGTGTGCGTAAAATAATAATCGCTAATTCAACGATTGTTTATCGATTTTGAAAAGCCGTCTGACAGTGTCAGTAATAACAATTACCTATCAATGCTACATACTATGTGTCTTTTTTGAACAAAGAAGACTGTCTGAGGATCTCTAAACTAAAAGTGAGATTCCGCAAGGCTGTATTCTTTCACCGGTATTGTTTTGTCTATGGATGATTTGACAATAAATGGAGTTATTTAATGGACATCCAAATGTAAGCATTGTGATTACGCTAACAATGTTATAGAATAAAATGAAGGCGAATGTGGAGATGGATTTCGTTAGGCTGAACATTAACCTACTACTTTAGATTCCGCAATATAAATTAATATTAGCATTTATTACCATAATTGATATATAATTTTCTTAATCTTTGAACTTGTACTGGCTTAATGCAATGATATTATGCAGTTGCAATAATAAGGACCTTGAACGTAATCGAAAACCTGTCGGTGATGATACATCGTTGGACACAAGCTTGCTTACGCCTTTATAAGACCATTGTTGTTCTCACTCAACCAGTTCTACCTAAACTTTGACTTTAAAGGTAATATTATTAAGGTAATATTATTTCACTTGATTGCTCTGTCATCTTCCTTATTATGGCAATGTGTACAATGCTTGCATTTATATACCCTTCTAGCACTCAACAGCTAATGAATCATTATAAAAGAAAAACAAGTTCACAGACTGAAGCACGAAAAAATTTATTTAAGTGCAAAAATTGTCCACGCATAGAATAACAACAGTACAGTAGGTACTATTGTATGCAGATACATATTTATAGTTACGCATGAATAGCCTCAATATAAAATGAAAAGGCTAACTTAATGAGAAACTATAAAAGAAATCCCGATTAGAGGTCACGATACTGACTTTATGTGATACTGTGCTGCCTATATTCGATAGACTTTTACTACAATCGTCGGAAAAAGGTAATTAAATATAAAAAATTGCTTTGCTAAACGAACAGCCAAGATGTAAATATGAATCACTACATACCACCAAGTCCTGGGAACGGATACAATAATTGTTTTCGCTACTCATGGCTCAACACTTTCAGATACACTTATCGACTGTTTTGGGGAACATGAAAATACTAAGCAACCGACTTCTGGCGCACAGTATCGAAAAGAGAATGCCCCAAACGAGTTCCGTAACTGGTTCTACTTTTTCGGGTCGTAAACATTTTTTTTTTCTTTTTTTGGACCGCAAGTATTTTTTGAATGTGTCCACCGCTGACAGCTGTTGAATCACAGATTAGCTTAAGTTGATCATAAGAATTACTGCGAGCAAGTAGCGAATCTCATAATACTACGGATGGGTGGTAAATTTTCTTAAAAATATAAGGTGGTTTTTCTTACAAGTCAAAGTGTTTTTAAGCACATTATCATTCATGAATTACATAGCTAGAATAGTCTAAATTTAGTGCAAAATACGAAAAAAAAAAAATTACATAACAAGTGAAGGGATTTGGTGCACTTACCATGGATCTTAGAGACGTATTCGCCCAGTTGATCCTATTGAGCTGCTGCACACAGCGAACTGACCATGAGCTTCTAAGTACTCGTAGGGCCATTTTCGATTAATCTAATTTCGAATCGTTTTTTACAAAGTAAAACACAAGCAATTCTACTTTCCCGAAAACGGTCGTTAAGAGGAAAACAACCGGCAGTACGAGGAGAAAATTTAGACGTTTCACCCTTGCGCATGAGTTCAAGTGGAACAGTACTAACTGGGACTGGTAAATCGAAGCTGTCAATTTACAGCAGGGATGAACATGGAGGAACATTTTGATGAAAAATAAATAGGTCCATTTGCGTACTTTTTGCACTAAAATTCGTAGATTATCAAATGGGGGTAAAAGTCTCTCAGAGAGAGCTAAAACTACAACTACGCATGGGGAAATTTCTTACTCTCTCGTGAGCGCTCTCTTCTGCGAAAAACTACGAAAACTCCGTACACGAACAGCTTTTCGTAAAAATTCGCTGTTTTAGGAGGGTACGCGAACGGACCTAATATTCTTGTTTGTTGCATTCGTAACGGAGTCAATTGAAACGGCAGAATAAAGACTTATGTATGCTGTATAAAAGCAAGACAATTTAAGTTCACAAAGAAAAAGATAAGTTCTAACCTGAATTAAGAGAATCCTACTGGCTAACTTCGTACCTGAGACTAACTAATTGCTTATGTTGTTGTATTTGTTAATTCAGAAGTTTTAGGATCTGTTTCTCCTTCGCGTTTGCTTTGACATTGCCATTTTGAGCGGGTTCTCATGATATCTCCTTTAAAAATGGCAATACCAGCTAAAATGTGTAATGTCTGGTCCAATTCCCGTAACATCAGGGTTTCCGATTTTTAATCTTTCTTCGGTCCATAATTGCCATAAAATGTTGACACAGTTGTTCTGCCAAATATTCTTTTTTGTACGCAGTTACCGACCTTTTTAACGGATAATCACAAATTACATTTATTCACAGCTTGTAGGTCGAAATAGCCAACCTCTCGAAGTGGACTAACTAATGTAGGTTATTTGTGATGACAATACTGACTAATTATGTTCCTTCTTGCTTGTGATGTATTATTTTACACCATTTACAGCTAGCGTTTAATTGTATAAATAATTATAATAACTCTTGGTTGTCATAAACTGTATTATCTTCATTATTGCATGTAAATACGGCCCACATTTTTTGTTTTCTTTTTTTTATAAGACATCTGTCAATTGACCTACGTTTTCCGGTAATTTTTTGTTTACCTTACCACTCGTGGAAAATGTGTAGTTTATTTGGAAGCAGCTATTTGCGTTAAAGTAAATAAAATAATTGATAATTCTTGTTAATCAAAGATTCTCACAAAGTAGTAAGTCATTCTTTTAAGTACCAAACATTGCGAATATGGATCAGTCAGAAGAAATTGAAGACGTCGATGATGCTAGTCAAATTAACGTCTCGGTAACTGAAGTACCAGACTCGTCCACAGACGCAGACAAATTTGTTGATGCATCGCAAACAGCAATCGCATTTGAAAGCATGTCAATGGAAACCTCCACGGTGAACAATACACAACGCTCAGGACAATTTGAGAGCATAATTCAAGAGGATAGCGTGATCTCGGAAGCCATAACTATAGATGTTAACACAACTGCGGATACATCTGGGCACGAAAGTCTTAAAACCGTAAACGATGAAGAATGTGAAAATTCGCAAGCAACAAATTTCAATGGCAACACAACACTGGAAGTGTTTGTACCATCTTCACAGAACCATAGTCAAATGGAAAACGAAGACAACTCTACTGTCGAAATATACGATGAGACATCGTTTTTCAAATGCTCAATGTTAGAACTAGGCCGCTATCTTTGGCCAACAGGGCCCGACAAGCAGTGCTATACGAAGGGATGCCTTTGGTCGCCGGATGGCACGTGTTGTCTTGTACCTGTACATATGGATGGTAAGTAATACGGGACCTTATGAAGATAAATGAATGCTCATGGGTCAACTTAAGACCAACTAAATTTATAAGGAAATAAGATACGGAGACATTTTTGAACAGTATTTGCAAATTCACTTGACAATTTATTAAGTAATTAAATATCTGTTATTATAGGAATGCATTTAGTGGAACTGCCGGAGGATTTATATCAAGAGGATGTAACACCGAATAGGCCTTTGACTAAATTATCCAGTGCCGTCCATGTTAAAGAAGGTGGAACAGTGTACGACTGTGCTTGGTATCCTTTCATGAATAGCTCAGCTCCAGAGACCTGCTGGTAAGTGGACGCCCAGGAATATTCAACGGATTTATAAATTTGTGCTAATTTAGTTGGTTAGCATCGCGACAACACGAACCTATTCAGATGTGGGATGCTTTTAATGGTGATCTTCGAGCTTCGTATCGGGGGTATGATGATGTCGATGAAATCGAAGCTGCCATATCCGTAATATTTTCCAGCGACGGCGAATACATTATGGGAGGCTACAAGAAATGTATTCGAATATTTAACACTAATATGTACGCGTTATAAGCTTTTATTCTTGAAACCAAAATGAAACAGTTTTTCTAGACCAGGCAGAAATTCAACCAAACTTGTTACAAAACAAGCTATATCCTGTTTTGCTCTGACGCCGAACACAACTGATATTATAACCACCGGGTCCTGGAATGGTGTGATCAACTTGTACGACCAACGTGTGTCAAATATGGGCAGTCTTTCCTCACTCTTTGGACATAAAGGCGGTATAACGTTCCTGAAATATACCAACAATGGTGAGATGCTTTTTAGTGGCGCAAGAAAGGACGATGGTATTTGCTTGTGGGATATGAGGAATTTCTCAGAACCTGCAGCGATTTTAAATCGTAGTGTATCAACTAATCAGCGGATATACTTCGATTTGAGTCCACAAAATAAATGGTTAATCAGTGGGGATACTGGTGGATTGATGAGGATTTGGAATCTTTCAGATACCAAGCAGAAGCGAGCGGTATAATACATGCATTCATATTCTTTGCATAGATTTCAATTGATTTTGTTCTTTCAGTTTCGAGTTCACGGTGACTCTTGTAATGGTGTAAACTTTCATCCCAGTAAGCCAATAATTGCTACTTCGTCGGGCCAGTACCACTTTCTGGAATCGACTGATGCAAATGATCCAGACGACATAGTGATTGATTATGAAAATTCCCTTGTCTTTTGGTGGATTAAACCAAGAATTAACAATTAGTTTAGTTGTTCATTTTTAATTGATGATATTGAAGGATACGCCTACGCACATAGTTGAGATAAGGTGTGTGACTTAAGGTTTTTTAGTGTTGCTGGAGAAGAGGATAATATCGCTATAATGAACTACATGGCTTGCTATAAAAGAATTTACGTTGATTTTTAATCACAAAAGGTAGGTTAAGGTTTAATTAATTTCTACGCAGTTGACGTTGGTGGAGAGCTTTTTTCTTGAGCAGGGTAAGCTTAAGCATCTTCTTCCGTCTCGCTGAAGAATGTACTGCATTCCATGCGTAAAACTGCAATCGTGTCTAGAATGAGAGCATAAATGCTCTAAGAAACTGCCTTTATTAAAGCACGTAGACCTTTGCATACTCATTGGTGATCTTACTGGACACTTCGACAAGCCTTGGAAAAAAATGTTCCCTGTCCAGCCTGGAATCTCCCTTTGACTTCATTTCGTTCGCGTGTCACTAAGATATTTGTTATAATAAGTAAGCTAGTATCCCTATCTTTGTATCGACCCATGATTCTACTTTGGTATCATTCAATTTGTTCGAAAGAAACCGTCCACTTGACGCTAATGTGAATAATATTCGCTCGTATATTGGGGGGCCTCTATTATTCAATGCTCCAGGAGGAACAATCCACCGAAATATCAACTTCGGTATCAATCAATCCCATCGAAGGGAATCATCCACTTGCCACTTGCTAAAGTGAACTTGATTATGCAAAACAGGTAAATCTGGCTATGTCCGCATCGGATTTTTCGGCGACATTTGATGTCTCCACATTTGCGGTGAATTCGTGCATGTGATGTGTGACAGAGGTGAATAACTAACATCACTCAACAGCTGAATTTTGAGGGTGAAAATTGTGATTGATAATACAGTTCATTCAGTACATTGAATGATACCGATAATAAATGAAACGCGGATCAAATGGATAATTGAATCTCAGATTCTGACCAAACCGTGTCTCTAACGAACAGCTTTATCAGAACTTTATCAGGCCTTGAACCTATAGGCACAAGCATACGACGACGAATGTTTCAGTGAATGTGAATGGAGACTGTGCTCCGGTGTCAGGTCCATAGCTAACCAAGCGATGCAACGGGACCCGCTTATTCAGGTTGGCAGGATACGCGGTAGTTCTAGGAGTACGTGGCGCAACACGGTGAAAAAAGAAGCACGGCAACTGGGAAAGAATTGGGAAAGCTGAGGCAAATTTCCAGAAACTGCACACGAAAGCGTGTAGACATTGTAGATGGCCTAGGACACACAAGAGGATACAGAATTGAGTTGAGATTTCCATCTAGGTTTTTCTGCATACCGAGTTGAAAGATTGAAACGTTGAAATGGGGTTGAACTGACAGATGGGTACAGTCATTCTTTTTGAACATTTTTTGAATATTTTTTGCATGGAATATAGAATTTTCTTATGATTATTTTGGTTCTTATAAAAAAAGCCTTTTTGATCTTAAATATAATTTAATTAATCTTGAGACGTAATATCAAAATTTTCATGTGGCTTTTTCGAAACTATAGGGACGACCTACGCCCAAATGGCAAGAGAGCAACAATTTTTTTTGCAAATTTGTACTCAAAATACATTTTAAGATCTAAGATGTTAAAAAATGTGATTTTTGTGAATGTTTCCATAAAATCAAATAATGCCATGGCTTAAATAGATTACTTTATTAATTTTTTTACTGTATTTCACTCTTGGTTATAAAAAAAAAATTTATTAATATGAACAACTACTGCCCTAGGTCTGCATTATTGGTCCAATTACTCCTCTCATTTTTTTCTTACTTTGTTCTCTCTTAATGCTCCCTATCTTATTGAAATTTGGCATCACTAGTTGTCAGTTTGTCAGCCGCGACGCAGACATTTTTTGACATTGAAAACTTATCAGCCCCACGGTCCACCTATTTGATTCTACTGCTTTTTGATCATCGGTCGACGGGCGGAGGTTTTTTTTCTTTCGATTTTTCGGATACGCAACAAAGTTAAATTTACAAAATCATACCTGAAACGAATCAAATTTACAAGATTTCCACTCAGCACCAGACCCATACAAATTTTAAGTATTTGCCGAAAATAGTACCTATTGGGTGATGCAGTCGCCCTTTCCCCCAACGACGACGACGAAGAAGAAAACCACATAACAACAACACATCAGCAGCAGCTCCTCAGTAGTTGTGGTGCCACGAATTTAGATGCAATTAACACATTAGAATCTCATTAGTTATTAGAATCTATGAACCGGTGCAGAGGAATCTTTGTGTAAGGGCTGTGCACGTTTTTCAGTCTGTACTACAACTTGATGCCACCCATTTGACAGAGGGACGATACCTAAAGCCGGTCGAATTACAATACGATTCCGACTTAATTAAAATTAGAATTGGGTTTAATTGGGAACCTAAAGTATATAAGCCGATTTGCGCACGTCGCAGCCGCAGACGCACAGTTTTCGAATCTCAATGTCTGTTTTGAGGCAATTCCTTGGATCCAGCTCATGGGTGCGTGCATTGATGATATTTGTCGTAGCATGGGGCTTTCTAGTATACATTTTCGTATCGAAACTAAGCACTCAACCAACAAATATCGAAGAAGACAGCACTGCCAAAAGGATGAATCAAGCTCTACAAATGCTAGAACATTCAAAGCAGAGGAACGACGAACTCAGGCAAATGATTGCTGATTTTTTGAGGTAAATGAAAATGATTTAATCACTTATATGTTAACTGTCCTACTAATACATGGTGTTGTCATAAATTCGTTTGCTTTGTACCTAAGTTAGAGGACTTAAAACGCCCCCCAGCACTCGGTTACTTTTAAAACAACAACTCGACGCATTACTGGGAATTAAATTAGTTTTTTTTTATCTTTATTGTTGTTATTCAATAGATGGGGCTTATGTTATTGCCCCCGTTCAAATACTAGGTGTTTATGGGTGAAGTAAAAAAAACAAAATGGGTTGTGTTATATCAGTTGGCCTAATAAGGTTTATTGCCGAGGAAGTTTTGTCTATATTCAGTTGTACGTGTTTGTGATAAGAAAATGTCATTGATCTCTATTAGTTATTAATAGTAGCGCCTATTGAATATACATATGCCAGATGTTTCATTACTCCACCTCACGCAACCGTCTGGCATAGGTAAATATAAGAAATAAACTGTTAGTTTATTCCATTCATGCGAAAAATGTAACACATTCAAAAAAATATACGTGTGTGTACATATTTAAAACAAAAAAGCGTTCACATAAGTATGTATGCCTGTGCTTAATATTTGAATAAAAAAAAATCAATTGTTGAGAGAAGCTAGGCCCGGGGGTACTTTGTGAAGCTATTTGTAGCGAATAATTGTTAAAAAATTATGTAATCAGATTGGAATATGAAATATTCTTCTTCAGTCTGATCAGCTGCCACTGACTAAAGGGTCTTTGACCTCTTCACTCGCTCTAGAAATCGCTCTATCGGCACATCTATCATGCAGATTGCAAATATTTGATTACAGTACTCTCAATTCAAATCTTAGAAGGGAGAAAAAAAAAAAAAACACCTACTCACAACCATGCGGTTAGGGCGTTGTCCCTTTTTAACCTTCCTTTCTATGTGGTTAGGTTTTCCTTTATTTCCAAACAATCTCATGAAAACCACTGGCTGTTATAGTTCTTTTGTATAAGACAATTTGCATAATTAGATTCTTCGGAAAATAAAAGTGCATGTACATACATGTGTACGTTCATAAGTTTTAAATATTTGTAATTAACTGATTTATCGAAGAATTGAAATCAAATGATACGCTGTTTCCGGTATTGTATCTGTACTATTGCAGACAATTATCTCAGGAAGATAACAGCACAGTTATTTGAAACCAACATCTGAGTGTAATAGAAAAAGAAGATATTACAAAAGTGAACGAAAGTAAAAGAAGGAACACATTGAGCAAAAGTTATTCACAAACCAAATGTACATTGATAAACAAGTGTGATCGAATGAAGTAATTTCATTCTGCTGTGTGTTCCTTTAGGCGTTATGTTTTTGCAAAATGTTTTCCCAGAACTTATTATTGAACCAAAAAAGCCTACAACCATTACAGATGTTGATGGATAAATAAGTATACGCCACAAGCATACAATAAAGAGTCACAACCTGGGACTCGAACCTTCATCTCACGGACAATCATTCAACGAACCTCGAAGCCATGGCGCTTACTGCACTGTCATTATCATATCATTTAGTAGTACAGATTACATCGTTCCGTGCTTAGTAAATAAAAATGCTACCGCTCCTCCTCTTTGAACTACATATCTGTGATCACATGGAGCTTTGATCATCACTAAAGTTGAAAGTTAAACATGTTTTTTAATTGCACCTATGTATTACAACAAGTTAGCGCTACGTATATAACACTAGAGTTACATTCCTATGGTGTTGTTATCAGAGATGAACAAATTAGTGGAGTAATTAAATACATATTGGAAATTTTCTGATAAAGAATATGAGAGAACACAATAGTGAGATTGTACACTCATTTGAGACTCATTGCTATATATAGGAATAACAACGATAGACAAATTAAATATTTCAACTCCAGGAAAATACCATTTGCAATTTTTCACGGCCCCACCTCTTCCTAACGTCTGACAAACTTTCAAGAGTATTTACTGTCATGAGAAAGCTTCTCAAAAACCCTCTGCACTTCGGATATGGCATAAAACTGTAGGTCGCTTCTGTACGTGTACAAATATATATCACGCACAACACGATAGTTGTGAGAAGCTAAGGCCTAGCCCTCTTTTTTCTTTGGGAAATTCAATTCATCGGATTAAACTATTGTCGTGACCTAAACATATATTAAACTGTGATTTCTATACATTCTTTTTAGTGACCAAGTAGACAAACAGGCCGCCCAAAAATTAATGGAAAATCTGGAATATAAGTTACAGCGTGCTGCTAGCGGTCCAGATAGTGATCAAAATACCCACCCATCGAATGAGCCCACTTTGGAGTACGAACAACTTCGCAGGCGAGTTCGATCTAACACTCAAGAGTCATGGAACTATTTCAGCACCGAATTGGGTAAAATTCGGAAACGAGTTGCAACCGATATGCCAGACCTGGCAGAGGAAATACAAAACATACTTCAGATGGGTGTGGAACATAAGCGATCACTGCTCTATGACATTGATCAAATGACAACTGTCGACGGCTATGAACAATGGCGTCATCGAGAAGCGGAAGATCTCAGTGGCTTAGTACAGAGGCGATTATATTACCTTCAAAATCCGAAAGACTGTAAAAAAGCACGAAAATTAGTATGTAAGCTCAATAAGGTGAGTGTGTTGGAATTAATTAATGAATTGAAGATTGAGAATGATTGAATTTACAGGGCTGTGGCTATGGTTGTCAACTACATCATGTTGTGTACTGTTTCATTGTCGCCTACGCTACTGAGAGGACAATGATTTTGAAATCAAAAGGATGGCGATATCATAAGGGCGGTTGGGAGGAAGTATTTCAGCCTATATCGGACACTTGTACCGATGTGGAGGCGGTACATGCAAACAATTGGCCTGGTCAAGATGATAGTCAAGTGCTGGTGTTGCCCATAATAGATTCACTCATTCCAAGACCACCGTATCTACCGCTGTCGATACCAGAGGACCTGGCACCCCGGCTAAAGCGATTGCATGGAGATCCGATTGTTTGGTGGGTCGGGCAGTTTCTAAAATATCTACTCAAACCCAAGCACGCAATAAGGGAGATGCTGGAGAACGGAATGGAGAAGCTGGGGTGGAAGAAACCTATTGTGGGGTAAGCCTATTTAGTTGAATTCAAAGAGAAATCTATGGCCTATGGGGTTATCTTTTGTTTTTTAGAGTTCACGTGCGCCGAACAGACAAAGTGGGTACTGAAGCCGCCTTCCACTCTTTGGAAGAATACATGACACATGTAGAGGATTATTATCTCACCATGCAAATGAACAATAGCAAAGTAGAACGACGTATTTTCCTTGCGTCTGACGACGCACGTGTTCTTGAAGAGGCCAAGAAAAAGTATCCCAACTATGAAATTATCGGTGATCCTGATGTGGCGCGAATGGCAGCAGTTTCGACACGGTATACAGACTCGTCATTGAATGGCATCATTCTTGATATACACATGCTATCGCTGTGCGACTACCTAGTGTGTACGTTTAGCTCTCAAGTGTGTCGTGTAGCGTATGAAATCATGCAGACACTATATCCCGATGCAGCGCATCGATTTAAGTCACTCGATGATATTTACTACTACGGAGGACAAAATCCACATAATCGTGAAGCTGTTATTGCCCATACGGCAAAAAATCATGACGAAATCCATATGAAACCAGGAGATTTGGTCGGCGTAGCAGGCAATCATTGGGATGGTTTCTCAAAAGGAAAGAACACTCGAACAAATCAAATGGGTCTGTTTCCTTCTTTCAAGGTGGTCGACAAGGTGGAAACTGTTAAGCTACCAACCTATCCAGAAGCGTAAAACAGGGTCACACACTTAGGTAGGGTATGGTTTCAGGTGTAGCAGAACAGTACGGGTATCCGGGCGGTGTGTATGTATAGATAATCATGGCGCAAATAAGAAAACACAACCAGTGTTAGACTTGGGTTTTTTTTTTTCTTTTTCATTTGAGTGTTTTTTTTTTTTTATATTTTTAGGGTGTGTCGTGACTCAGTGGTTAAAGTTCGAATCTCAGAAAAGTTTCTTTGCGACCCCACCTCTTGTGAGCGTCTGACAAGAGAAAGCTTCTCAAATAATTCCCTCTGCCCTTCGGATACGGCATAAAACTGAAGGTCCCTTCGGTACGTGTAGAAATGTATACCATGCACTTTTGTGAGAAGCAACGCCTTGGCTCTCTACGGGCTGCGTATATAACCTAATCATTTTTTTATATTTTATATTTTTATTTCTGTTTTCAAGAGATATGTAAAGCTATCCAAAAGCGATAAACAGGGTCACGCACTTCGGCAGGGTATGATTTTAGGCATAGGTGAACAGTTCGGGGGTGTGTATGTATAGATAATCATGGCGCAAATCTAAACCAGTGTTAGAACTAAGTGTTTTTTTTTATTATTATTCATTTAAGCCTATATTTACTAAAGTTCTCGTTAGGATTAAGTGTTTTTATTTTTAATTTTATCTCGTTTGAGCGATATACGTTCGCTGAACTTCTTATAAATTATACAAAAGCTGATATTGACTTTTCGAAAGTGAATTGGGAAAATTTAAATTCCCTTGCGGTATTTAATTTTGAGTGAAATTGAAATTGGTTTTCAATTCACTTTCATTCGGAATCTTGAACATGTCTGTGTACATACTTTTAGGAATTGTTGCTGTAGAAAATAGTTTTTAGTTTTATATAAGTTCTAAAGCTCAGTAAGACTACATACACTTTTGTACTATTATTTAGATAATTCCAGTTATAGATCAATTTTTGATCATTGATTAAGTTAAAACCCCACACATACGCATAGTATTCGTTTTATAAAATTCATGTCAAACATTTTTTTACAACAAAATACTCTGCTAACAAGAGATAGATATATTCAAATGACTCAGTACTAAACACAAATTTTTCTATCTATCTATTGCCGTATACATTTTTATTTTCTTCTTTCTTCTTCTTCTGTTGAAATGTGATATTTGGTAAGGAAGTTGAATTTTTTTTTTTTGTTATGAATCTAATGTTTTAGGGTAATGAAAATGCACACACTTATTGTCTTTTATTAAAAAAAAACTTACAATTGATATTTGTAGAAAATAATTTATATGGTTTTGTATAAAAATATAAGTAAATTTTATATATAAAGATAAAAAGAAACATTAATCGAATTAAATGCAATAAGAATGAAGTAAATCAACACATACAATGAGCAATTATATTTTATTATTCATGACTCCCATTATGTAAACAAGAAAGATGCAAAAATAAATTTTATAAAATAAAGACAAAATGCAAAAATAAAATTAAACAAAATCCGCGAACACAAAAAATATACAAATAAAGAAAATTGTGTGTTTTGTTTGGAAATAAAATATATGTAAATACATATGTGTAAAAGGGTGTTTTGAAGAGATAGATTAAACCTTTCTGTTGCGACTCGTCTCGCCTTATGAACATGAGGTTTTTGTTGTAATGCTGTACGTGATTTGGCTAAGGTACATTCACAGCTCAGCGACCAGCGAATGGGCGTACTGCGAACAAACCATTTTTAGCACATTTAAAGGCAAACAATTGACAATTTCAGTTCCTCTGAACTTTTTTCTCAACTGCTGTGCTTCCATCTCGATCGTTCTGCGCCATGTTCTCCTCAGTTCGCCGGGTATTCTGCAATCCTGTTTACGGGTTCCACATATTACATTGTCTTAGTTTTGTGTTCAAGCTGACTGCATTGCCTCGCTGATCTTGGCTGAAATTATGTTCCCTATATCCAGTTCGGTGCCACCACCAGTCGAAACAATACTCGCAAGATATAGGAGATCATTTACTCTCTCTACCGGTTGTCCATTAATGCATATTTAGCTATGATTACTCCAGAATTTGCCGTATTAATTTTCAGCCCGTTGACGCCTCTCTCTCCCCACGTCAGCTGTCATTTGATGATGATCCATAATATTCCGCGAAACAGTGAAGACAGAAACAATCGTCCACTTCCTGCATCTGCCCAACTATTTCCAAAAACTCAAGAGCTCTAAATGGTTTCAATGAGTTTAAATGACACTTTGGGTATAATTCCAAGTGGTATCTCAATGAACTTTCCTAAAACTGCGAGGATCAGCGATAAATTGAGCGTAAACATCAGCAAAAAAGTACTATCAATATTAAACGTTCGCACCTTAAATATAAAACATAATTTCAAATAGTGCGCTCAGATCATGACATGGCTGCCTCTCAAACAGGTCTTGAAGTTATGAATCTGAATAAATGTAGAAAAATATGCAACGACAGAGCTCAGGCTTAAGTATTTTCAGCAACATTTTTCACAAATCATTAAGGACAAGTCGGAACGTATTGCTTTGGAAGTTGTCGACTTCCATTATGGCTTTAATTAAATACAACAAAAAAGTAATTTAGTTCTAAAAAATTTATTCACACAATACCCCACACCTCTTCAAAAGCACTACACAACTTCGTGCATGCAATTGCCGCCGACAATGGATAATTACTTATCGAAAACAGTCCCTCTGTGTAATCACTTTTAAGATTGCCATGAGCAAACGCTCCTACAACCAATACAATAGGTTCCTCCTGATCCGTCGGCACCAACTCTCGACAATTCGGTACCAGCTTCCCGGAAAATGACATCGCCAGCTTTCTACAACCAACCGGCAAGTGATCTGTTATAGGATTCTTTATCACTTTCATCAACTTCGTAGACGTATCATTTGCCCGAATTGAAAACTTATGAAGCAATTGCACCATTAATCCAGCGAATCGTTTAAATGTTCTCGGTATTCTGGTCTGTGGATTTATTTCAATGAGGACATTTCGCTCCGTTTTGATGTATACTTGAAGGAGACCAGCGCGGTTTAGTGGGGAATCGAAGAGCATCAATAGGCATTGATGGACAATGTCTGGGCGGCAGGAACCAGGATCGCGGCTGTTCTTTCGCATTATACCTGCATGATCATCGCAGTTCAGCAATTCAAATGTATGGCCCATCTAAAAATAAGTGTTAAGCTATACAAATGTTGTATTTTATATTGTTTTGGAAGGATTACCTTAACAGTTTCAAGCTGTGCTCCTTCGAGAACGATAATCAGACGTTTCTCCATAGCTCGGATGTGGCTTGTCACCAAATGTTTTTTTGTTAAATTGAATTCATTGTCATCTTTAGTAGCGGTTGATTTGCGTTTCAATGCTTTACCTTTTCCACCCATATTTTTATTGAACAAATTTTATTTTTTAGAGAAATGCGCACTATATTCTTAAACCTTCCTTTTGTTATGACAGCTAGAAATGTTCGAAGAAACACACGTGCGACAAGTCGAAGTCGAATTTCAGAAAGTATTCGAAAATCTAAAATTCGAAATTATACTCTAAGGGTACCTTACACGGTGCACTTTCGAATGAAAATGTATGTTGTTATGTGACAGAATGTACACATTTACCCGATGGTCAATAGATGTTACAATATGGAGTTTGACTGTGTCAAAACAGGTTCACTTCTTCTTCTTCGTTTTACTTAATCCTCTATGGGGCTACTGTTTTCTCTTTTTTTTTATAAGTTTACGGTTTTGTATGAAATTTTTCGCTACTTTACAGCTACTTCGGGATGTAAGCCATTAATTTGCCAACCACCTGAGCTTTAAATACATAAAATTAATTTACAGTTTGATGACATACTCTTGACGGAATTTGTGCCAAATCTAAAAATCTTCGGTTCGGAAACGCCTTTCCAATCTTAAGGGTGAGTTAAGGCCCAATGGTAAGGAAGTGGTAAATTTCTTTCACAAATCTAAGCGCTGCACAAATCTACTTAGTCTATGTCTAGATTAAAAAAGGGATTCTTCATGATTTAGTCTTGGCATGTATCAATTTTTGAGGTTAGATTGCGCAAAACATTTTTTGTAACCTTTTCATATATTTCCGCTCCGTAATTTGATCTTTGTAGGCCTACATTAATAATTACATCAAAAAGTATACAGGGTGTCCCAGTTAAGCGGTATAATCCTTTAAGGGGAGATTCCTGAAGTTCCGCCGAACAAAAAATTGTATGGCAGGGGGGGTCTATTCTCACCCCATTTCAAGTTATAGCCCCCCAAAGTGGGTGACCTCTAATTTGGAGGTGTAGCCACTTTAAACGCTATAACTTCTAAGCTATTATAGGTACAAAAAAGGTTTTGTACATTTTGGAAAGACAATTTAGTAGCGCATACAAGTCCCAAACACTTTGAGTACATCTGTGCAGCTACAAAAAAGTTATGGCTTCTTAGACTCAAAATTTTGAAAATTTGTTGTTCCATTTTTTTACTTAAAATGCATTTTTCTCAAAATTTTTACTTAATAATTTTTTTGTTTTTTTATAAAATTTTTATCCCTGGAAAATTTCCTACAAATTATGTAAAGCAACTATTTTACTTACGATCAACAGAAGTTGCAGAAAAGCCATTTTTTGTCACACAAAAATGGTCAAAAAGCTGTGATAATTCTTTATTAAGCTCTTTTCTCCTATTCGACAATTAACTGTTAACTGCATTGCTCATGGGTACGCTAGTTTATTATTCTCATTTAATTGTATTTGACCATTTTTGTGCGACAAAAAATGGATTTTACTGCAACTTCTGTCTTTCGCTACTAAATTGTCTTTCCAAAATGTACAAAACCTTTTTTGTACCTATAATAGCTTAGAAGTTATAGCGTTTAAAGTGGCTACACCTCCAAATTAGAGGTCACCCACTTTGGGGGGCTATAACTTGAAATGGGGTGAGAATAGACCCCCCCCTGCCGTACAATTTTTTGTTCGGCGGAACTTCAGGAATCTCCCCTTAAAGGATTATACCGCTTAACTGGGACACCCTGTATAGATGAAACAACCTATAAGCAAAAATCAAATCATATTTGACGATTTTGAATGAAGTCTAAACAGCCGGTCTGGCACTACTTTTTTCGAAATGATTTTGTCGATTTTTGCACACCCAGCGACGAACGACAACAAAAAGTTGAACGTTCATTCCGCCGCAGTCATACGTCAGATTCCAAGCAGCCACCAAAAACGTAAACGCGAATCTTCTCAGGAAGGCGACGACGATTTTCTTTTTCTTTATTTTTTGGACCATAATCGACCCATTCGTCGGGAAATTTGTGTGAACTGTCGTCGTACAGATTTCGGAAAGAAGAAAAGAAAATACAAGTTTTTCCTCTCATAATATACTGCGCGCCTGTGCCTACTGTCCCCCATCTTTTGGTGTGTGTATACATTTCGCAAAGTAATTTCGGATTCGTCGTTGACAAAATACAGAGCGAAATTTATTTTCATTCTTGCCTACAAATGCAGTGCATAAAATGTAAATAAATCATAAAAAAAAAACGTTTTATAAATTCCCGCACAGCAAAAATCGAACAACACGGCAGACGGCGACTATAAAAGACAGGGAAAAAAGTTTGACCTTCGAATCTGCTTAACTGTGGTGTACCCGTGCTTTAGGGTCAAATGTCACTTGATGTGCAATGTGGAAGCCTTCATAACAGCTGGAAACGTGCAGAAAATAAATGTGAACCGCTGCCCACGTCGGCTATTTATCCACAAGAGGGGTGTAGCCCATTATAAGTGCTGAATATACATATTACTATCTGCTTTTGGTTCTGAAAATTCGGTACATTTTATAACAAATCAGTGATCCACCCACGACACTGTGATTTGTGGCCCAATAGTTGCATAAAAAGATCTCAGCTCTCTGTGCGTGTGTGAGAGAGTGAATCGAGACGAGAATCTTTTGTTTTTAACGATCGGTTTTAGGTATGTGAAAAATTTGCAACGACCCGTATGTTGTCGTATTCCAATTGGGATTCCTCTGAATTCTTCCACCTCTCAATTTTTTGTCAATTTTATTTGTTTTCTCACATTCCCGCGCACCAGAGCTTAATAGATACACTTAACGTGTGCTCCAAGGTGCTATATCTGTTAGCCAGGAGTAAAAATAGAATTCTCTTGATCCCTCAATATTATTATTGTTATAATAGATAGTCCAACCGGACAGACAGATAATAATACTGTTTCAATGCATTTTATTTTATTTATACTATAAAATAACACGGCAGTCAAAGGTTATTATTATTTTTAAGCCGTGTGTGTGTAACAATTTGTGCTTCTGCGAGATTAATGAACAACATCCAATTGAATGGAAAATAATCAATTTAAATTTTCTTGTTTTGTTCTTTATTTTGAACTCTAGAAAAAAACAGTGTTGAATTCAATATTCACAAGAAATAGTAATTGAGGAAATCGCTGAACTGAAATTGGAACGGTTTCAGAGCTGTGAGTTAGACTGCAAAGATTGAAGATGCGTGTCGTAGCGATGGTGAGTGGTGGCAAGGATAGCTGCTACAATATGATGCAGTGTGTCGCCGAAGGGCACGAGATTGTTGCACTTGCAAATTTGCATCCGAAGGATAGAGGTGAGTTATTAGTTTGATTGTCATTTAATTTATAATTGTTATACACATATGACTGGTGTAGTTTTGGTGAGAATGTGGGCAAATAAATCATCAAAGGATTTAGCCACGGTGATCATTGATATTTGGTTATATCTTTTGATGTCATAGACAGATTTCAGTCTATAAAATAATACATGCTCATTATTTCATATCATTTGTGGAATTCTTAAAAAAAATTATCAGTCACCGACTCAATCAGGTTTGTCGTTGGTGTTTATCGTTTTCGGGCGGTTATTGTTTTGCCTCTCAGGGGAAATTTGAATCAATTTTAATTGGTTTTTTGGTGCGACAAAGCTGTGATAGTATTTCGAATGATAAAAAAATCAGAGCAAAGAATGTGCAGCACCTATACTTTTCATTCATTGTTTATTTTATTTTCATATATAAAATAAACACCAGCTGCTCCAAAAATGAACGTCAATATTTATAGTACTCTTAACGTCTGCATGCATATATACCGCATACATATATGTATGTATGTATATTAACTACCATCGCGCATCACTTTGCTTTCAAGATATAAAAAAAAACAACCGAAAATAATTCAGTCACCAAAGAGTAGATAAATATTTGAGTAAACATTTGAATTTGTTTGTATCTTTTAATAATGGAATTTTTTTTCTATCTTATAACACAGATGAACTGGATAGCTTTATGTACCAAACAGTGGGTCACATGGGCATAGAGATACTTGCAAAAGCGATGGGCCTGCCACTGTATCGACGCGAAACCAAAGGCAAGAGTACTCAAACTGGCAAATACTATGTACCCACCGATGATGATGAGGTTGAAGATCTCTATTCTCTGCTAGAAGAAACGAAGGTAAGTTGAAGACGGGATGCTGTATATCCAATGTATAGTCATTAGATGAGGTGCTCTTAAGATTGGACAAGGAGACGACATTCTTCAATCAGTGAAGTATTGTTTGGAACGTTTGCAAAGTATTTTACAATTAGGATGCATTCTTTTATTCACATTACAAATCATTCAGAGAGGTTATAGGTATATATACATAGATATTCGTATACGTAAGTTTACAAGAGAAATTTACTGCTTCGGTAATAAGGCAAGAATGACAAACAAAAGCGAACCTATTGCAATCAACAGACATTCAAAAAATACCATCAACGTTTTTTCACAGCTTTACCTCTTTCGAGGGTCTCTTACGTATTCGATATTCGTACACATTCTATAGCGGCAAATGAAATAAAACAAATGCAGTTGATATTGAAAATCTTTGTATAGTGTGATTGCTTGCATTAATTAATAAATATTAGAATACAAGCAGCGGATTAAAGGTCAAATTCTAGTTTCTTCCTATTTTTTTTAAATAAAACGCAAACCATTTGAGATATTTCAAAAGCTTTATTATCGGCTTGAAGTACAATAAAAACATTTATGAATAGAACTCGACTTCGTTCATATGGCCACCGCGGGCACGTTTGTAGCGGTCGATTCGTTGGACCCAACGTTTTCAACGACTCGGCCACACATTTTCTATTTCGCGTTCAATGTTGGCTTTGGCATAAACCAATGACTGAACGTAGCCCCACAGAACCTAGTCAAGTGGCGTTAAATCGCACGAACGAGGCGGCCAAACGACTGGCCCATTTCTTGAGATAACACGCTCACCATACTTACTCTTCAATAAATCGATTGTAACGTGTGCTGTGTAGCTTGTGGCACCATCCTGTTGCAACCATATGTCGTCCAAGTCCGTATCTTTTAATTCGGGCCAAAAATAATCGGTAATCAGGGCGCGATAACGCTAACCATTCACAGTAACGTGACGATCATTATCTGCCGCACCAAACAGTTATTTGCGGTGGATGAAGTGGTGATTTATGAAGCACATGTGGATTTTCACCTGAGCAACAACGCATATTTTGCTTATTGACAAACCCATTGAGCCAAAAATGAGCTCCGTCACTGGAGAGATTTTGCGATGAAATTCATCATCTTGGCGCATCTTCTCCAGAACCCAATCGGAGAATGTACGTCGCCTCAAATAATCCATCGGCTTCAATTCTTGAGTCAGCTTGATCTTGTCTAGGTGTTAACCAATATCCTTACGCAAAATACGCCATAATATGGTCTGAGCGATGACCAATTCTTGAGAATTGTCTGATTTGGATCGTTTTCTACGGACGCCTGAACGGCAGCGATATTTTCGACACTTCGACCAACACCTTGTCTCACTGATCCGGCAACATCACACAACGAATATGTAGACTCGAATTTTTGTTTGCACTAGCGCCAGAATTACGACCGGAAATTTGAGTTAACGCTCTTAAAATTGCGATCACCGACTCCGAATTTTGGTAGAACAATTTTATAATTTGTAGACGTTGCTCGTTCGTGTACTTCACCATGATGAAAATGTTAAGTTTACTGAATAAATTGACAGTGACAGTTGGATGATTAGTGAAAGAATGCGTTCACAAATTAAATTCAAAATTGTCAAGTCCCTATTGGAAAACCCTTTATAAGTGCCGTGCGTGGTATAATTTTTTTCAGGTATAGAAAGGACCTATTCTGCTTAACACAATATTCGAATGGATATGTTTTTGGAAAAACTTTTTTATTATAATAATAATTCTCTTGAATGTTTGTCAGACGCTCGCAAGACGTGGGAATGTTTCCAACCTTCGAGTTTACATATTTTTTCAATTTATATGTATACACATATTTACATAATTGGCCAAAAGGAATTGTTGTGCCCACATATGCAACTTTTTGAGTAAATTCGACGGCATTTAACCGATTCCTTTAATAAGCTTTACGTATGACAGAAGTCACGTTGGTAGACACGTTTTGGTATTAAAATGTATTGTAGTTGTTTTTTTTTTGTAAGACGAGAAGGCAAATTAATTCCTTTTCACTGAATCTGAGAAAAATATAAGATGATAGACCGCAAAGGAATTTTAGAACTTTAGACAGCTGCTTACATTCATTGGGAACCGTTGAAGAGAATTATTGTTTCACGAATGCATGAGACATGAAATTGCCAATAGTGTTCCACTCGATTGAGCATTCTGATTTGCACTAATGAGTCTTACTAATGATAACATTTTGTTCATTCACTTAATAGTGGCTAGTCTGCGGCAAGAAAGATTCTTACACTGCTTCTTTGGCAGAAAACTGTAAAAATCTTTTTAATTGGACAACATAGTAGTTGAGCAGTTGTAGATTAGACTTTTGTTTAAAAATAAAGATTATAAAGATCATTTAACACTAAACGCATCGCGCCTTAAGTATAATAGTATAATAAACCTACCTCAATGCGCAATAAAATTAAATTAAGTACCGTATCTGATGAACTGCGTCACTTTATTAAACACATAGTATTATTTCCATTTGACTGTGTATATTTTTTGAGTGCGAGCAAGATAATGAATGAAATAATGAAGAGTTTAAGGAAATGGGTATTTCAGTGCGAAGTTTCTTCACTGAAGCATTGTTAGTTTAAAAGATAATATAACGATTAAGGATGGAACAGGAAACGTGGACTATTTCCAAAGTCAGGCATTTGTCTTCGATGGAGAAGTGAAGACACTTGCTGAGGAGTGGCATCATTATAAACACAATTAAACTGGGGAGACTCTCATCTTTCGTTAAATAATTCGTTTATCTTAAGCCGTGAGTTAACCATCCTCTCACCAATCAATAAGCGAAGGACTCAAAATTTATCAAAACTACAGTCATGTCCGCAGGCACGTCCCTTGGTTTGATAGTAAGATTTACAAAGACTCATTAAGAGTAAATATCAGCTGTGCTCTCAACATGAATGTATGTAGTAACATATAAAAGAACTATATTGCTAAAATCAAACGATAGACAACAAGGCGACGTACTAGTCCCATAACGATAGCGTTCAATTGGATCAATTAGACCATAATCGTCTGAAAAGTAGCATACAATCGTAAAAGGAAAGTGTGTTTTGTTTTTCAGAATTGCAATTAGAATAAATATTAGTATAACTTGTGATGATCACAACTGCCAGAGTCAATGATCAAATAAACGTTGTTGATCTTCATATTTATGAAAAAAGAAAACAAAACGCCTGCCATAGAAAGGAACTAAATCTATTTCTGCTTTTATTAGGTTGAATATAATTGTTTATCATAACAAAAAATTGCCAGTGCGCTCTAAGGTGATTTATTTATTCGTACGCTACACACACACGCAACTGTAAAATACAAATGATGTGCATCTGTGTTAGGTTTGTTTTGTTCCAATAAAGTAGATAATCTCGAGTGCCTGGTTACATATTTGCTTGATTCGTTTGCTACAAATTAATTAAATAATCAACTGTTTGTTGTTTGTCTTTACAGAAAGAGTTAAACGTCGAAGCGGTAGCAGTGGGGGCGATCATGTCCGATTACCAACGTGTGCGAGTGGAGAACGTGTGTAGCCGTTTGAATTTAGTGTCATTAGCCTATTTGTGGAGGAGAGACCAGACTGAACTTTTACAAGAAATGATCGATTGCCATGTTCATGCAATCATAATTAAGGTTGGAATTTTTGTTTTATTTTCAAATTAACAAATGCTGGAGATAAAGAAATGTAGTTTACAGTGAAAGAAAGGAAATACTTTCCTAAAATAAGAACTGCAGAATAAGAGATAAAATCTTTCAGTGTTTTACTATACACTATAAAAGCAAGTCTTCCTTTGATATCTTCAGAAAGCTTGTGTTCCTTTAATCATTATAAATCTCATGGATTCTTGCTAATTTTCTTTTTTTTGGTATGGAAGAGCTTCACTGGAGCACTCAGACATCAATTTGTCTATTGTTCTACCAGAAAGCACCCCATCATGCCCATTCTACTATATATATATACATTTTTTCGTCTTATTCATAAATTCAAGTAGGCGCTTCAGTGATGAAGAGCTTACATTAACAACATTAACCATATCCGCACCGAGAACCTGTAGTCTGATACGAGCAGTTCTCTCCACAAGCGTCACAGACAGATGTTTTGCTTAAGCCAAGTAAATTAAGATGCTTTGCAAAACCGAAGTGCCATGTAAGAACGCCAATGAGTTGTGTGCAGTCCTTTCTGCTGAGAGACAGCACTAACGTCTGGGAGTATCCCCTTAGTCAGCCTACGTCCAGGAGAGTGATGCCATCCACAATTGTGTTCATAAGAAAGCCAATCATCAATGGAAGCTTGTTTAGCAATGATACCATGATACCAGTGTGACCTGGCACCCAGATGGGAATTGATGCATTGAATCTTGCGACACAGTTCAAGAATATCTTTCGTTCACCAACTGATTTGGTAGTGGTTAAAGGGTTTAGAAAAGCAGCTTGACTGTCACTACAGAAATAGACCCTTCCACCTATTCTTAACGATGTCGCCCACAGCCATAAGGATTGAAAAGGTCTCCGCCTGGAAGACAGAGGCATGCTTGCTCAACGAGTGTGTTGTCGTCTTCCACAAACACACCAGTCTCTCATCCTTGATCAGTTTTAAAACAATCTGTAAAAATACGACAACAGTCCATTGCTGAATACCAGGAAAATCGACCTCATACTTGCCTCGCAGCTGAAGCCTCGGTGTCATCGCATGACATGGCATATCCATGGTCATAGGATTGGTGTCGTCCAAGCTATCTTATCAAAACCCTAACCCACTGGGGTGTTTATTATTTATTAGTAAAACTTCACCTATCAGTTGTTGCAACAAATCAAAATAATTTGCGAACGATGTGAACTCATTTCTTTATTGCTATGCACTACTGTAGTATTTGTTTTTGTTCATTTACTTTATTTTTAATTAACAGGTAGCAGCATTAGGTTTAGTTCCTGACCGTCATTTAGGCAAATCCCTTCGTGAGATTCAGCCGCATTTAATAAAAATGCGCGACAAATACGGACTGAATGTTTGTGGTGAAGGTGGCGAATATGAAACCTTTACCTTGGATTGTCCGCTTTTTAAACAAAAGATTTATGTGTAAGTATGGACTAGGCGCACAAGGCTTATTTCATATAAAACTTTTTATTATTCTTCAATTTTAGGGATGATGTCCAAACGATAATTAGTTCGGCAGATCCCATATGCCCGGTGGGTTATATTAATTTCACCAAACTTAGCCTTCAGCCAAAGGAACATATGCACTCGTGTGATGTGCTTGTGAAAAAATCCCTCGACTACATAAGCGACTTGAATGAGTCCACTTACAGTGACCTCAGTGATCCGGATCTCAGCGAAACCGAACTAGAATTAATTGAAAAGGAGACGCGTATGCGTGAGTCGTTGAGTCAAAACGAATTGATATCGCGAAGTAATTCCTTTGGTCGTCGTATTGCTTCTTCATCACCCATACCGATCGTGACGAAAAGTGCCAGTGTAGACGAACCAACTATTGGATCGATGACGCTTGCCACAAGTGCGCCAATGACTCAACCACCTAGTCCGATGAAATTCGAGCGTGAATTCCGTCCACTGACCAATCGGCCCGTGGTTGCGATCAATCGAAAAGGATGGATGTGGGTAGCTGGCATTCAGGGCTGTGCTCCAACACTAGAAGAGGCGATGACCGAAGCTATGAATCAATTGAAACAGTCGGCTGTCGAGAATGGCTATGACATGAGTGATTACTGCTTTGTTACACTCTATGTACGATCCATTGCTGAGTACCTGACCTATAATCGGATATATTCCGAGGCAATGCATTTCCAAAATCCTCCAACCCGAGTGTGTGTAGAGTGTCCACTGCCGCAGGATTGTCATGTTGTCATGGAGGCTGTGGCATACCATCCGGAACAAAACGAGGGTAATTCTTAGCCTAAGTCAATTCTATTGCATATACTACTAGGTATACGGGTCTAAATCAAATTAAATTTTGTTATTTGTGTTTGTGTTTGTTACGTTACCTATGTTTTATTATGTGCATTTAAAATATATACATGTATGTGTGTGTTGCGAACAAAAAAGCTCTAAATGAGACTTTTAGGAGTGCCAAACGAGAACAACATGCAGTTCACAAAGCGGCATACAATGCACGTGCAAGGAATCTCACATTGGGCACCGGCCAACATCGGTCCTTATAGTCAGTCAACAAAGGTTTGTAGATTTTAGTATTGATTATTGTTTTGTTTTGGTTTTTTTGTGTACTGATCTCTGTTGATAGGTGGATGAGATTACCTACATATCGGGTCAGGTGGCCCTTGTACCTGGGAGCATGACAATCATCGATGGAGGAATCCGTCCACAATGTAAACTCGCCTTAAGACACATTAGTAGGATAGCCAAAGCTATGAACGCTCAAGGACAATTGCGTGATGTTGTGCAAGGCATATGCTTTGTTACACATCCGTCATTTATTGCCGAGGCCCGACGGCAATGGGAAAGACGGACAACGAATGCAATTATGGATTATATTGTTGTGCCAGGTCTACCTCGGGATGCTTTGGTGGAGTGGCAAGTCTGGGCACATACGCACAATGATAGCTTTGATTGTAAGTTCAAGTTTGTCTGACTAAATTGGATTGTTTTTTTATAATTTGTGTTCCAGATGAAGAGACCGGATGTTCAGTAAGCGATTATACGATTTCGATTCGCCGACGTTGGAATTATGAAAACAATTGTGCTGCGATTGTTTGCTATGTTTCAACTGGTAAGTAATCAGAATAAGTTATTGTTTTCTTGTTCAAGTGCACCCCTTTTCCTCTTATAGGTCTAGCATCATCTACCACTCAACTTACGCAGCTGAGCGAAGACGTCCTCACCAATCATCGTCATCTTGCACAAAGCCTCACTGGGGAAAGCTTTGATGAAATACTCACCTATATTCTCAACCGATTATTGAAAGATTATCCACTGCTGAAACGCCTCGATTCCATAAGTCATCAGGCCACTGAAGATACCGCAAACGAAGATGTTCCAATCACATCACCAATTACAAATCACTTGCCAAAGAATCTTCATATTCCAGCGATTCACCTAAAAGTGTTCTACCAAGTCACTGCAACACCGTCCGTGGAATTACTCTTAAATACTCTAAACGATTTTAGAGCCAAAGTAGCCGATACTGCTATTATAGCTTTCACTGTACTACCCGCCTGTAGTCTGCATAACTTCAGCACATTTCTTTCCATATGCGGTATTCGGCATGAATAGACAGCGAAAACTAACATAAAGTAGCAATCTGTTTCGATTCCTGACCATTATATATATATATTGTAGACCCTACGCTCCCACAATTCTTTTTGTTAACGATTTACATATTAACGCTTAAGGTAAAAGAGTCTGTCCCGCGTGAAGGATCTAGGCGTTGGTTATATTTTATAAAAGTTAAAGCCAAGAAGAAATTCATTTAGAAAAGAAAAAAAAAATTAATTAAATAAAAATACTTCTATTCACCACTATATTATTATATATTGTTGTACAAGAGAAACTTATTATGAAAGAATAAAAATGTTAAAAGAAGATGATGATGATGAATTAAAAGAAAAGTTATACTTTCAATGTGAATGCAACCAGAAAAAAATATATTTACATTTTTAATCTCTAGCATGAAGCATAAAAAACATGTTCGCATAGCATAAAAGTTTACATTTATAAATAATATTTTCCTTTGTCCTTCACACGAGCTTTTTAATTAAACAAAAAAAAAGAAATAAATTAATCTCTTTTTGGATATTTATTCTTCAGACAAATGATTCATGAAATAAAAAATAAAATAATTTGTGGTGCCATTTATAAAAGAAAATTAATTTACAAGAAAATATTGTTGAAGCCATTAAGAAAGGTTATATTATTGAGATTTATTAAATTTAAATGAATCAATAAAAAAAAACGAGTAAATGTAAGACAACTGATGTATGTAACTCTGTACAACATGTCGAGCGACAAACAAATTTGTCCTACGCTGTGTTTAAAACGTTAGACACTGTCTAATAGGGAAGCACACAACAAGGCTGGGCCTTTTCGCAAACGACTTCTGCGGGGATGAGCAAGAGGAGGATACTATTCTTCAGCTTCTTTGTGTCTGCCCAGCTCTCTTTCGTAGAAGGAAGCTTTATTTAGGGGTTTGATACTATAACGACCTAGGTGATCTCGAAAATTTAGACATAAAAAGTCTCTTACGCTTCACAAGAAGCTCGAAATAATTCTAACGAGTATTGGTAAAATAATGATCCAAACTCCATGGTATCACAACGGATTCATTCCTTGACTTAGTATGTTAGCGTTTCTTAGCTGACAACCATTTCCAACAACCAATCAACTCTGTAGGTCCTAAAACAGCGAATTCTTACGAATTTTTACGAAAAGCTGTTCGCATATGGAGAATTTTCGCAGAAGAGAGCGCTCACGAGAGAGTAAGAAATTTCCCCATGCTACGAATTTTAGTGCAAGAAATTTCTGTGGGCTGGTATATGAAAACTGTCAAAGCTGTCAAACCGTTGCTTAACCTTTTCGTAATTTTAGCTCTCTCTGAGAGAATTTTACCCCCCACTCTTCGAAATTTAATAATCTACAAATTTTAGTGCAAAAAGTACGCGAACGGACCTTGTCTATTACACGTGGTTACTCCATTTTTCCTCTATTATACTTGGTAGCTTTGTACTTAATGTTTGGAAGATCGTGTTTTGTATTCTGTAATTTGTGTTATGAAGAACAGATTATATGAGAAGTCTTCACCTGGTCTTCACGTTAGGGACATGGACATAAGCAGCACAAGATCAATAGCTAGTAGATTCGGTTAATTTAAAGTAGTGAAATTAATTGAGCACACCGCTAGCAGAGGTCCACAGGTGATTTGATTGCATATCTAATCGTAATGAGAATGACATTTCAGAGGCATTTTATAGAGTTCGGCATTAGGCATCGAGTATCTTCTTCAATAGATGAGCAATTTATGTTTCAGGGGGTTAAATTTAAGTTGTTTTGCATGGCTTCATGTCTAGTGTTCCCCAAGGCTCAGATCTGTTTCTCATTTTTATAAATGGCTTTTGTGCTACCTCTTATCCAATCCATTTCTTCGCTGATGACAGTACTGCTAGTCTAAGTTCGTGCCTTAACTCACTTCTCTTCTTCTCGGCCGTAGAAGAGAAACAACAAACAACGTAAACGTTAAACGTTAAACTCATTAAATTTCGATCTTGACAGTGTAATCAAATGGGTTTCAACGAACAGAGTGGATTTTAATGCAACCGAAATACAATGCTATCTTCTGTCAATCCAGGAATGGTGCTTGCATCGCAGCAACCGAAATATTTGCCATCCTCGGTATGTGTATCAATCTCCGATGCAAGGATCACATATTTAAGGTGGTGCCTAGTCAAAATGTCTAGGTAGGATTCCTTAAGTGGTGCTGGAAATACTTTACCCCGACGTATCCGTCCGGGCCGCAGCTGGTCAGGATCACGGTGCACCTAAGATCTTTTTGTTTTTACTAGATAGGGTTCAGAAGCGTGTGTTAAAACTCATAGGTGATAAGTCATTGTGAACTCCATAGTTCCCTAAAACATAGACGAAATGTCTAGTGTCTGCCCTATTTTATCGCTTTTCTATGGAAAATACTTCAGCAAATTATCCAACTGCACTCCTCTTCAAAATTTCACGTCCAATACGCGTTACGCTTTGAATGCACATCAGTTCACCCTCAAGCCCAACTTCGGAAGTACTGTCAAATTCAGAGATTCGTTCATAAGCCGGACGACACGTATACGTATATGAAATAGTCGCCTTAACTGTTTCCTCGTACTCCAAAGATCAAAGCCAACGTGCACCGGTACCTCCTTTGTTCCTCTTCCCCCTTTTCTTAAACTCCCGCGCCCTGAATCCTTAAATTAAGGGTATTCATGAGCGTCTAATTCTTGATATCATATTGCAAATATGTACCTAAATCACGAATACTTACGAATATCAAAAGCACACCCCTCGTAGGCAAGATTATTATGCCTTAAGTAGTTAATTTTTCGCCTACGATTAACTTAACGGTTATCTTCCGTCCGTGCACAGAAACGGAATTTGCAGAAAAATTACTGTTGGACTGTAGTTTTTAAGTTAAAGAGTATTAGTTTAAGCTTTTGCAAACAAATTGAACTTCTGCTTCCAGCTTGGATCTGTTCACCTAGAATATGAGACAGATTTTTCTTTGACTCTCTCCGGTACCTAAAAAAGAAAAAAACTTCTCGAAATCAAACAATCAAATTCCTATCACACGCTTCTCCTTGGGTCTGGCAGTGTGGTGAAAAGTATCATTTATTTTTTTTCTTTTTTTTTTTTTATGTTAATATTGCAAACGAAAATACAAAATTTCTTGAGGAGAATTGATAATAAAAACTTACTAAAATTATTTCTAGCAATAACAATTAGTTGAATTATATTTATATCAAACGGAAAGAAATTCAGAAATCCAATCAATTCCTTGCCGCCTGGTCGTCCACGCTCTACACGAAATTCCTTTCCTATTTCTTGTGGTCTAGAGCTAGCTACTACTACTACTACTTGTCTGACTTGCTGGTGCCGGCCTTGCTTTGGTCATCGACTTTTTTCGACGCGTCTCGCTTCGCAGCAGCATCGGCACGCTGTTGTCGTATAATTGCTAAACGCGCTAAATCGGCACGCGCTTGTGCAGTCTTTCCCTGTTCGTGCATCTTCTGATAGTGGGCGCGGGCTTTCTGCTTTTCTATCTCTTCACGTTCGCGTCGAGTCAGTTCCGGCTTAGCGCCTTCCGCCACTGAGGTCACTTTGGCTGCTGCCTTCTTGCGCACTCGATTTGGATTCTCGATTTCGATAAGCTTCGAGACTCCCTTGCCCTTGGCATTCTCGTCCTCGGATGAATCTGAGCCATCGCCGGAG